>MDKI01219022.1:0-19398 GCA_005239505.1 Nicotiana paniculata
CTGTTGACTCATGTGGCTTTGAACCATTAATTGTTCCGGATCGTCCTGGTAACAGGAAACTAAATTTTCTACCTTTCTTAGATCTGAAATTGAAGGAATTTGAGTGGTTTTTTAGGGAAGTTGATGGTGCGATGGGGTTAAGGGGGAGGAGAGGACCATAGGGTGAAATTTTGGGGGTGATTGGAGGAGGTCCGGTGGCCGGACGGCGGTGGGATTTTGGGGCGGCAAGGGTTTAGGTTTAGAGAGATGAGAGAGAGACGGAAATGGGAGCGACTAGGGTTTAGGTCTGGGGTTGGGTTTCAGATGAATGAGGGTATGGGGTGGGGGTTCGGGCAATTAAATACTAAACGGGTGGTCAGTTCCCAGCCGTTGGATCAAGGATAGATCAATGGCTGGAGTTGAACTTGGCTTAAACGGCGTCGTTTTGGTTAAGCTGGGGCAGGACGGGTAGGGGATTTGGGATGGTCCGGATTCGGTGTTAAGGAGAAGGGATTTTGTGCCTGGGTAATTCGGCCCAGGTCCGGTTTTAAACCTATTTTAATTCTAACATTTATTAAAAAAATGTAGTGATTAATTCTAACTTAGTTTTTGTCTAAATTAATTAAGAGTAGTAACATTTGATTTGATACTCATATCATTTAAGGAACAAATTTCACAATTTTGTTTGGAAAAAATGAATGAATTAATCGTTAAATCTACATTGTATCAAATAATCAACATTTTTGTTGTTATTTATTTCAACCGATCACAAGTAATATATTGATTAACTCTAGTTTAAACCTTAATTACTGAGTAAATTAAAGGTTGAAATTTTCTAGTTAAAAAATGTGATTATTTTAGAGAATAATTTTCCGTAATAAAAATGATTGAAGTCATGCACCGAATCATGCGACTTTAAATCATTTCTGAATTCTAAAAGACAAATTATGATTGATGTAATGTAGATAATTCACACACAGATATTGAAATTCAACAAGGTTTATAGTCATTAATTAATTTATTGAATTTTGTAGGAACATATAGTAGGTTAAAAATTACATGCTCACAGCTATTATAACTCTCGGAACAAAAATCCTAACCCGATATCAACAAAGTCAACTCTTGGTCAAACCTATAAACTTTCCAATTTTTGCCAATTCAAGCTTAAAACAAGCTAGGAACCTCCAAACCCAAATCCGGACATACTATTAAGTCCAAATCACCATACGAAACTATTGAAACAATCAAAATACCATTCAGGAGTTGACTACACAAAAGTCAAATTTCGATCAACTCTTACAATTTAAGCCTCCAACCAAGGGACTAAGTGTCCCAATTCAATCCAAAACTTTCCCAAAACCAAACCAATCACCCTGGAAAGTCACGTAACCATAAATACACATATATGAAGTATCAAATATAAGAAATTGGGCTAAAATATTCTAAACGACTAGTTAGATCGTTACAGATGCTAAACACATGGTGTTTTATTGGATGGGACAAAGTTTGTTTCCCAAAGACATATTTTTTGTTATCTTCTTTTCAAAAGAAGGGACACGAATGGTTGAACTATTGAGGAACGGCATATGCCTCTATCATGACCCAAAATCTCACCAAGTCATGATGACACTTAACCCAACTCTCTAGGTAACCAAATAATATAAGTTACAGCTATAACGGGGAATCGTCAATATTATTAATAAAACTATGAAAGAATTCAGTACAGCTATCCCAAGGACTGGTAGTACAATTCATGAGCTAGTATGATTTAGATTTATAAAACTGAGATGAAGAATTAATACAATATCAGTTTGAAGTTTACATAACCAAAGTCAAAATTTAAACAGTGATCTTAAAGAGATCCACTAGCATAAGTTTTACCTAGTATGTATATGTTTTTACATATTCTCTTTTTTTTTTGTGGTGGTTGGATTTGTACATTGAAGTTATGAAGCCATAGTCTGGTTCTATCAATACTTTTGGGCCCAAAAATGCCTAGCAATCTCAATACTTTCGTGTTGTTGTTTGAATTTGAGAATTTAGTACCGGGTGACGTGCACCTAAGTAACTAGCAGAAAAAAAAAGTCATTTTTATAGATATTGACACCCTGTAGCCCAATTTTAAATTGTTAATATAATTATTTGATATTTTATACCCAAAGTTATTTAGCTTGAAAATATAGCTCATCAACCATGGGCGAAGCTACCTTTCTCCAAGGGTGGTCAACTGACCACCTTCGCCGAAAAATTATACTCCGTATAAAGTAAAATATTACTTATTTTTGATTAAAAATAGACTTTGAACACCCTTGCATAGCCTAATAGCAAAGGTTTGAACACCCTTATTGAATTTTCTGGCTTCGTCACTGTCATCAACGTACATATCTTCCCACCTCTCTCTCTCTCTATTCTAATGGTTTTATTCTCTTTTTCCCAAAATTCTTCTCTAGATTATTTCAATTTAACCCCAAATCTCTATCTTATTCTACTCATTCGTTAATCATTTTATTAGGTTTTATTGTCATCGTTCTTTTAGGTAATAATGTGCATTGGGTCTTTTACTTTTAATATATAAGCGACTTTATTTTAGATGAATCTTGGAAGAAGATGGGAAACAAGTCTTCATCCAAGAGGAATTTATCCTCATGTATATATCAGTGTATATCTTGTTGTATATACGCTTATCTATTGTATATCCAAGTATATATCCCCATATATATAACAAGTATTTTTTCCGTATATATGTTTTATATTTTACATAAAAGTGTATAACATATAAAAATTATATTGTTTGTATATCACAGTGTACAACATAATTATATTCTTGATATTTTCTCGCTCTTCTTTCTACAGTAGGTTTGACTGTGTCCTTTTCGTCTTTAGTTTTTGGTCTAGATCAAATGCATTGGTTGACTAGAGCCGTTATGTTGGATTTTTGAGGTGGCTGTAGAGTTGGGGTTTAGAGGAGAAAGGGTTTGTGGCATTCAAAGAGAAAATGAAGGTAATAAGGAAAAATTCTGCTGAATAGGTCTATGTTTGCACAATTTTAAAAAACAAGGATAAAAGTTAAACACCAACCCTAAAAGGGAGACCCACTGAAATTTTCTGTTCAGAAATTCGGAGAAGTCTGAGCATCCTGATGGCCTAACCTAACTAGCATAAAAAAAAATGAGCAAACTTCATTTGTGACTATCCGGAAAAAACTAATGGCAATAAGTAGCCACAAAATAAACAATACAATTTATAGCTCAAAATTAATTACAAGGGCTATCCCAAAACCACTACCATTCTTCCCCCTTCAAATTTCAAACTTTTCAACTACGTATGCTACTTTAATCTATACCTTCCCCTTATTCTATCACCTATAATTCACTTTACAAATGATTCCCCTTCAAAAAATAATCTTTATTTTTAATAGAAGCGAGTCCATAAATAATTAACTGAAGGATGTTTCACACTGTAACCAAGAAGTCGCATGTCTTTTTTTTTTTGCTTATTAGTTAATGGGTTAAGCAGGCGTTATACACCTAGAAGGACCGTTTATCTATTAATTGAAAATGAAATATTATATTTATTTCTCGATGGGTATTTAATATTTTAAATTTATTTATAGTCTTTACGTCAAGAGATCATCCAACAAACTCCACTTATGAGTCATGAGTTCAAATTCATTTTTATTGGCCAATAAAATGATGACATAAGGTAGACTTAACAACATTTGATTACTACTCCTTTTATAAATAATGAGTTTCCTTCTTTGAATGAGTCTTCCCTCCTTGGTATATTACTTCAAGTGCAATTTTACAAATCTCCCAAGTTTTATCTTTCTTCACTTTATCCATTTTTGATGCTCTCTAGTTTCGCTCACCTCTAGGTACGCAAATGTGTTGTATAGGGAAGGAAGAAAGGAATGCTACGATATTGACGGAGTTTTAACTTTTTATCTCAATTGTAAAAAAATAAAAATGCATAAGTAAGCTAGCGTTCAACCCGACCTAACAAGTAGTTGGGGGCATAGGGAAGCCTAGAATATATGGGATTTGCAGTCATACCCTATATAGCAGCCACCTTTTAACCTATACTCTATTTTTATAAATTATTGATTTGGTAGCCAGCTGACAAAAAATCCGTACTAATATGACCAGTCTAACCCTGACAAAACATATAAAAATACTTTACGATTTGCATCACGCACAAAACACTTCACCGATCCTCTTCCATCACTCCGTCTCTTCTCAGATCTCCTCTCCCAAACCAGAAATTTGAACCAGATCCAAATTCAAAAATTCAAATTGTAAATATTGCAATTCAGTTTTCGAATCTGATTGATCTTCATGATACCTGAGATTTTCAATGACGAAGTTTTCTAATGCATAACATGCTGAAGTTTTACTTTAATTAAGGTTTTTTTCCAAAATATGCTTAATTCTAATAAGTTTTTGCTGAATATGCTTTTATTTGCTAAACTTCACCACTAATAATATACTTAAATTATGTCCTGCTTTCTATAGTTTTTTGATGAGTTTTTCCAAATACTTCAGCATATATGCTGAAGTTGTTTAGTTCATTTTCTAAGCACTTCAGCATAACTGTTGAAGTTTTCCTCTAATTAAGGTTTTTTAATAAGTTTTTGCTAAAGTTTTTGGTTTATTTGCTAAACAAGGTGAATTTTTTGGTTTATTTGCTAAACAAGCTGAAATTTTTATTTTTTTTTGGCTAAACTTCAGAACTGATAATATGCTTAAGTTATGTACTGTATTCTATAGTTTTTTGATGAGTTTTTTCAAAAACTTCAGCATATATGCTAACGTTGTTAAGTTCATTTTTCAAACACTTCAGTATTTTTCTTTAATTAAGGTATTTTTTGACTTTATAGAAAAATAATATTAAAAAAAGCGCAGAAAAACTTAAGCATCTTGTGCTGAAGTTTTTTAGTTCATTTGCTAATACTTCAGCTCTTCAGATGCTGAAGTTTTCTCCTGGATACAATAGTTTTGTCATGACCTTTTCCAAAAACATCAGCATAATATGCTGAAATTTTTTAGTTTATTTGCTAATACTTCAGCACTGAATGTGCTGAAGTTTTTCTCCTGCATGATCAAGTTAAATATAGTTTGTGTTGAAATTTTGTCCTACATTAATCAGCTTTTTCATAAGCTTTGTTCTCTAGTACATTTGCTCAAACTTCAGCTTTTTCATAATTAAATTCTTATCCTAATACTTGACACTAAACATGCTTCTCTAGGATGAGTTCAATTTGCGTTGTACTTAATTTCAATGGGAGGTGGACTACTGACTTCAAATACTTGGATCATGATACAAAGCTTGTTCTTATTAATAAACAAGTATCATTCAATTCTTTCCTGAAAAAAAATAGTGAAGTTACAAATATTGATTCAAGCAGATATTCCGTAAAGATATGGTTTGATATCAAACTAAATACAAGCAAAGGTATGCTTGTAACTTCAGATGAAGAACTCAGTACTTGTATACATTTGCTCACAACTGATTCAGCCTACAAGAATTGTCATTTTGTCATCGAAAAAATACAACGTATTTCTCACGGTATAGGTGGTTCAGAATCTGCAACATTCAACCAATCTCTTGACAGTATAGCAGCTTCAGAACAATTTGCTGATTATCAACATGAACTAGGGCAGCCAATAGTGGTAGTAGACAACGAGCAACAACCTTCTAACATTACATCTGCTTCAGAATATAGAATGCTACAACAATCACCCCCTCCTCCAATAAATTCATACCAGTTTGTCAATGAGCAAGAAGAAGAATGACAGCTAATATTGCAAATTGAAAACCAACACACAATCCAACAAAATTTTTGTTACCTTCTACAATGATAAGCAACAATGAAGATGAAGAAAATATGGAATTAATACTGGTAACATCATATACAATTGATGAAATTGTTGAAACTTCTAGTGCCTCTAAGAAATCAAGAAAAAGAGTGAGGAGAAAGCTGAAAGAATCTCCACCATGTAAAATACTTAGGCATGATGCATTGCCTGAGGAAGTAAGAGTAGGATCAATTTTTGAGAACAAGGAAAATATGACTAAATTTTTCTACAGCTTGGAGATAAACCAAAAGGTTGAATTCACAGCTGTTAGATCATGTTCAAAGAGATATGAGTTGAAATACATTGAGGAGAAATATGGTTGGATTGTGCATGCTACCAGAATAAAAAATTCCACACTTAAAATATCATAAAAACCATGAATGCTCAGTTGATGCAAGAAAATCATATCAGAAGCATGATACATCAAATTTTAGAACATGTTCGAGACAAAAAGATAGAGGTTACACCAGCCTTTGTAGAAAATGAAATGAAAAAGAAATTAGGAATTGACATTGGATATCCCAAGGCATGGCACGCTATTCAAAAAGCTACTGCTTGCATAAGGGGAACAACGAAAGAGAACTACCAGATTCTTCCTTCATACCTACACATGATGGTGCATAGAAACCCAGAAACATACACAAGCATAAAAAGAGATGAGCAGAATCGGTAAGCAAAACAAATACCAACCATCAGCCTGAAGTTAAACTTCACACCTTATGATTTATTTTTTTTGTGTTTCATTGTACAGGTTTGTTACATGTTCTTTGCTCCTGTAGCATCAATAGCTGGTTGGTCCTACTGTAGATCTGTTATTGCAGTAGATGCAACGTTTTTAAAGTCAAAATATCATGGCGTTCTATTTGTTGTTGTATCAAAGGATGCAAACAATCAAATATTTCCTCTATCTTTTGGTGTAGCAGAATCAGAAAAAAATGAGGCATATATTTAGTTTTTCGGAGAAATGAGAAAAGCAATTCAAGTCCGTCATGAACTGGTTTTCTTATCATATAGAAACCAGTCGATCGCAAATGGGATTAGAAAAGCTTATCCTGAAGTTCACCATGGTATCTGCCTCTATCACTTTGAGAAAGATTTAAAGCAAAGACATACAAAAGCCATGGTAATAAATCTTTTTCAAAGCGCGCAAGGTCATACAAACGTGAAGATTTTAATAAGTTAATATCCCAACTCAAAAGTGTTGAAAAGAAAATATACAATTACATAATGGAAGAGCCTCCAGAAAGATGGGATCGATCGTGGTTCCCACGGCGACGTTATGATATGCTGACAACAAACATTGTAGAATCAATGAATTTCGTGTTACTAAACGCGAGAGAAATGCCTATTTTAAGAATATTAGATTACATCCAAGAAAAGTTGGGAGAGTGTTTTTACGAACGGAGGAAAAAAGAAAATGAAACTTTTTACAAAGTATCAATATGGGCAGAAGAAGAGATGACTAAGAAGATGGACTTGGCTTGCAAAATGATTGTGAGTATATTTATTAACTTCAGGATTTACTTTCAGCATGTTTTCTCTATAGCATAATCACTTCTGCTTTTTATATCCGGTACAGTGATTTACTGCTTACATATAAAAAAAACTTCATACTAGCTGAAGTTTTGTCCCTAGATTCTATAGTTTTGTCGTCATGAGATTTTTGTAAAAACTTCAGCACCCAACATGCTGAAGTTAATTAGTTCATTTGTAAAAACTTCAGCACCCAACATGCTGAATTTTTGTCCCTAGATTCTATAGTTTTGTCGTTATGAGCTTTATGAAAAACTTTAGCAGAAGATGCTAAAGTCAATTCGCTCATTTGTAAAACCTTCAGCACCCCATGTGCTGAAGTTTTGTCCTGGATTCTTAGTTTTGTAGTCATGATCTTTTTGAAAAACTTCAGCATAATTACTTCTGCTCTTTGTATCTGCTGTAGTGATTTACTGCTTACATATAAAAAACTTCATACTTTTTCTTTTTGAATCAATAATACACTAATATAGTTTATCTTAATTTTCTATTCCTTCTTAGGTGTTCAACCTTGATTCAATGATGTTTAGAATAAATAGTGAAGGAATCGAATTCATTGTGGACTTAAAAAGGAGAACTTGTGACTTCTTCGAATTCCAACTTGATGAATTGCCCTGTCCACACGCAATTGCTTCTATTAATAAAAGATATTTGCAAAAATCTGATTACTGCTCAAATTGGTATTCAAAGGAAACATGGTTCAAAACATATGAAGGACATGTGAATACTGTGGGAGATCAAAAATCATGGGATATTCCACAAAATGTAGAATCTGAGATCACAAAACCTCCCGATGTGGAGATTTTACAAGGAAGAAGACAAAAGAAGAGGCATATGCCAGCGACTGAATCAGTACCATGGAAGTCTACCAAATGCAGTCGATGTAAACAAATTGGGCATAATAGAACAACTTGCTTATCTTCTCCAGCACCTCATCCATATTCGAAGAAACACGCTGAAAAATACTCCAACGTTCAATAATTCTTGGTCAGAATTTAGACTTTCATTTTTGTATGATATATTTCAAATGTGATTGTTTTCGTACAGATAAAAAAACTCTTGCACTCTTTTATATATTGCTGAAGTACAAACCACTCTTTTTTTTGCGCAGGCTTACAGCTTTGGTTGTATTTTAAAAAAGTACGCGATGAATTCAGCAACAAAAAACAGTATGAGAAATACATATCCTTAACACACACACACACACAAAACTTAAGCATAAAATGTTAAAGTTTCATTTATTTAAACAACACAAAACATTAAGAAAAACAAGGACATCATACACATTGACAAAACAAAAAGCAGAATCATAAAAAACATTAACAAAAAAACACAATATAAAACACATAAAAAAAAGGATGATTACAAAAACTAAGCATCATCGCCACTATCAGAAAGTACTCATCAATTTCTCGAAATATCTCGTCATCATCAGAATCGGAGATAACTATAGGATACTCGGGCAAAAGACCACAAAGTCCAATGAGATCAGTCTTCAACTTGTTGAACTCAGGACCCAACTCACTTTGTTCAACTATTACTCTGTCCATAAGAGAAGGAAGACTCTTCAGGTCATTTTCAGCTTGGCATAGTCGTCCCAGATGGGAAACTTAAGACAATCAAACTGGTGGACAACCTTGTCAAATGAGCTTGGATAACCTTGACAACTACGTTCAAGGTTAATCCTGTGCAGGAATGATTCATCGGCAATAAACTTTGGTCTGATTCTTTCCCAATCAGCCTTTATTTGATCCCGCTTTTGCATAAGGTTACACATTGGTACGTTATTGTTCCAATCATACTTCAAACTATCCCACTTCTGCATAATTTCTTCCATTGAAAGCTTCCTACTTTCGCTTGCACCAGACATTCCTTCTTCAAAAAAAGATAAAATACTAAGGATGAATATAAATTTAAAGAAATATGATAGAAGTCTATGGATAACTATGAAATTTTCAAGTGAAATTTTACGTTCAGAGAAATTCAACGTGAAAGATAAGTAGGTGGTAAAACAAGTAAGTGGTAAATGTTACTTCAGCCTGTCCACAGTTTTTGTACAGTAATAAAATAACTTCAGCCTCATAAATTTTCAGACAATAAATGTAAATGTAAGATAAGTAGATGATAAAAGACAAAAAGTGGCTAGTAAATGCGAAAAATATAAGTATCAATTTAAAAAAATATGCTGAAGTTTTGTCGTCATGAGCTTTATGAAAATCTTCAGCATCTTTATGCTGAAGTAAATTAGTTTATTTGTAAGCACTTCAGCACCTAATGTGTTGAAGTTTTTATCACTGGATTCTATAGTTTAGTCGTCATGAGCTTTATGAAAAACTTCAGCACAAGATGCTGAAGTAAATTAGTTTATTTGTAAGCACTTCAGCACCTAATGTGTTGAAGTTTTTATCACTGGATTCTATAGTTTAGTCGTCATGAGCTTTATGAAAAACTTCAGCACAAGATGTTGATCTAAGTTAGTTCATTTGTGAACACGTCAGCACCTTACGTGCTGAAGTTTTTATCATTGTATTCTATAGTTTAGACGTCATGAGCTTTATGAAAAACTTCAGCACAAGATGCTGAAGTAAATTAGTTCACTTATAAATACTTCAGCAACCAGTGTGCTCAAATTGTTATCCCTGGATTCGATAGTTTAATAAGTTAATTCTTAAAAATTTCAGTACTCCGTATGTTGCACTTTTGTCCCTGGATTCTATAATCAATTATTTCATTTGAAAAAACTTCAGCATATTGCTAACCTGAGAGAAAACAGACAAACGTATTTGATAATGCAAATAGAAGAAAAATTCAAAAGACAGAGATCACATTATTCACACAATTCATTTTATCCTACAGCTAACATGTGTCCAGTCCAGCAGGAACGCGCAGCGCAAACGAACCTGAGCTGCTATACCGAATCCCCCGCTGGCCATCGGGGACCGAGTGGTAAGGCCATGATCCGCAGGGGAACAGTTTTTCACTACTAATTACAATCAACAACAACAATAACAACAAACCCAGTTTATAGAAGGCTACATGGTAGGCGGATTAGGGGAATGAAGAGGAATAGGTTCTGCTGATGGAGAGTCATCTAAGGTTCAAAGATCTCCCAGGGGAATGAACGTCTCCATGACTAGGGAATGAATGTCTCCATGACTAGAAAATTATAGACATGACACATAGGGGAATGAAGAGGAATAGGTGCTACTGATGGAGAGTCATCTAAGGTTCGAATATCCCCCAGGGGAATGAATATATCCATGACTAGAAAATAGAAGACATGACACATTCTTTTCTTCTGCTGGACAACCTTCTCAAATGAGCTTGCATAACCTTCACAACTACGTTCAAGGCTAAGCCTGTGCTGGAATGACTCATCCACAATAAACTTTGGTCTGATTCTTTCCCAACCAGCCTTTATTTGATCCCACTTATGCATAAAATTACACATTGGTACGTTACTGTTCCAATCAGACTTACAAACTATCCCACTTCTGCATAATTTCTTCCATTGAAAGCTTCCTACTTCCGCATGCACCATACATTAATTCTTCAAAAAAAGATAAAATACTAAGGATGAATATAAATTTAAAGAAATATGATAGAAGTCTATGGATAACTATGAAATTTTCAAGTGAAGAGATTATTAATATATCCAAAGAGTGCACCTAATCAATTTATTATCTATAAATGTAAAAGTAACTTTTCAGGTCTGTTTTACGTTCAGAGAAATTCAATGTGAAAGATAAGTAGGTGGTAAAACAAGTAAGTGGTAAATGTTACTTCAGCCTGTCCACAGTTTTTATACAGTAATAAAATAACTTCAGCCTCATAAATTTTCATACAATAAATGTAAATTTACGATAAGTAGGTGATAAAATAGAAAAAGTAGCTAGTAAATGCGAAAAATATAAGTATCAATTTAAAAAAATATGCTGAAGTTTTGTCGTCGTGAGCTTTATGAAAAACTTCAGCATCTTATGCTGAAGTAAATTAGTTCATTTGTAAACTTCAGCAACTAATGTGCTGAAGTTTTTATCACTGGATTCTATAGTTTAGTCGTCCTGAGCTTTATGAAAAACTTCAACACAAGATGCTGAACTAAGTTAGTTCATTTGTAAACACGTCAGCACCTTACGTGCTGAAGTTGTTATCACTGTATTCTATAGTTTAGTCGTCATGAGCTTTATAAAAAACTTCAGCACAAGATGCTGAAGTAAATTAGTTCATTTTTATACACTTCAGCATCTTACGTGCTGAACTATATTCTATATTTTAGTCGTCATGAGCTTTATAAAAAACTTCAGCACAAGATGCTGAAGTAAATTAGTTCATTTTTATACACTTCAGCATCTTACGTGCTGAACTATATTCTATATTTTAGTCGTCATGAGCTTTATGAAAACTTCAGCACAAGATGCTGAAGTAAATTAGTTCATTTTTAAATACTTCAGCTACCAGTGTGCTGATGTTTTTATCCCTGGATTCGATAGTTTAGTCGTCATGATCTTTATGAAAAACTTCAGCACAAGATGCTGAAGTAAATTAGTTCATTTGTAAAAAGTTCAGTACTCTCTAAGCTGAAGTTTTTATCCCTGGATTCTATAGTTAATTAGTTCATTTGTAAAAAGTTCAGTACTCTCTAAGCTGAAGTTTTTATCCCTGGATTCTATAGTTAATTAGTTCATTTGTAAAAATTTCAGCATAGTGACGAGTTTTTACCTAAAATAAAATAGACAATCATATTTGATAATGCGAATAGAAGAAAAATTTAAAATACAGAGAACACATAATTCACACATTTTAATGTATATTCACAAAATCCAAATTTCGTTTTCACTTACATCCTTGAAAAAAAATGAAAAAAATATTTTTCATTTACAAGTTATTCTCTATTCAAAGAAATTCACACAAAATATCTTTATATTCTCCATAGTCATGTCCTTCTTGCCCTTCTGGACTTTCATAATTTCTATCTTGTTTCCACTTTCCATGATCACAAAGACATGCTTAAATGGTGTGCATCTAGGAATCTGTGGGAAGCAAAGATAATGAAGGAGACGTCCAGAAATTTCATGTGTGAAGGAGACTGGCCACAGTTTGTGGTGCATCACAAATATCCCAGAACTTGAGTTTGTCATGCACCACAATTTGTGGCCAGTCTCCTTCACACATGAAATTTCAGGACATCTCCTTCATTATCTTTGCTTCCCCACGAATTCCCTGCTACACCCCAATAAGCATGTCTTTGTCAACACTTTCTTGTTTTCTTTGAATATAAATTTAAAGAAATATAATAGGAGTCTGTGGATGAATATGAAATTTTCAAGTGAAGAGATTGTTTATATAGCCAAAGAGTGCACCTAATCAATTTAATATCTATAAATGTAAAAGTAACTTTTCAGGTCTGTTTAATGCTTTACGTTCAGAGAAATTGAATGTTATAAGATAAGTAGGTGGTAGGTGAAACTAGTAAATGTAAAAAATATAAGTATCAAGTTAAAAAAAATACAGCTTTATGAAAAACTTCAGCACAAGATGTTGAAGTCAATTAGTTCATTTGTAAAATCTTCAGCACCTCATATGCTGAAGTTTTGTCCTGAATTCTATAGTTTTGTCATGAGCTTTTTTAAAAACTTCAGCACAAGAAGCTGAAGTTAATCAGTTCATTTGTAAAAACTTCATCTCTCTATATGCTGAAGTTTTCTCTTGTATTCAATAGTTTATCAGAAAAAGCTTTTTGAAAAGCCTTCAGCACAAGACAAGCTCAAGTTTTTCAGTAAGGTTGTAAAAACTTCAGCACAAGACAAACTGAAGTTTTTTCCTGGATTCATTAGTTTACTTCATACTGAAGTTTAGCATGCTGAATTTCATCAAAAATATACTAAAAATTCATGATAAAAGATATTAGTTTTCACTTATATCCTTTAAAAAAAAGAAAAAAATTGTTTTTCATTTACAAGTTATACTCTATTACAAAAATTCACACACAGTATCTTCATATTCTCCATAGTCATCTCCTAATTTCTCTTTTGGAGTATCATAGCCGCTTTCCTTTTTCCACATTGCATGAGCCCACATATTTGCAGTCAATTCTCTCCTGAATATCAGTGCTTGACTTTGATTGAAATTCATGACATCTTCTCTCTTCAACTGCATATCCATGAACTTAAGAGTATATATACCACAATCAACACTAAAAAAACACGTGAAACAAGAATTGAAGAACAGTTAACACAAGAAGAAAAAATAATAAACATAAGATGCATCGTTAAAAGATATGTCAAACACGTACTTGTTACCATGTAGGGGTGTCTTCATCCACATAATTTGAAATTTATCCACACAATTTTCTGCCCAACTTTTATTGTGTGACGCAAAGTCCAAGCATTTGAGACAGTGTGGGATCAACCAGGCATAAATTTTGACATGTTTAAACGCACTTTCATATGGTATATTTTTTAAGGAATCATACACATATATAATTTTCTCTTTAAAGCTCAGAATTCCAAAAAAGTAGTGTGTTGATGTCTGCTTCCCTGTTGGCGGAAGTCGAAATGGAAAAAATACTTTTTCAGCACATGCCCATGAGATACCACATGAGAGGTCAGTGCCTCTTACGAAGCTGGCCACTATTTCATTAGTTGATTCATCATCAATCCAAGTATACTCTGTAAGTTCCTGAAACACCACTCCCTCTTCTTCTTTAGAAGCCTCTTCATCATGTTTTTTGGATGTCCTCTTTCTCTTTGATTTACTTTTTGCCTTTCCCTCATTTTTAAATTTTTTTTTCTTTTCGTCAGTTGTAGGATGAACAGTACCTAATTTAGTCATATACTGATCAAAAAGTAAATTTGTTATTGCACATCTTGATTTTGAATAACTTGGAAGGTGATAGCAATATTTTTTTCGCAAGAAATATATGCCCACTTCAATATGCTGCAATAGAACAACAACAAAAGAAAATATGTGAAATAATAAACTTCAGCATGCATAAGTATGAAATTTTAAAAAAAAATGCACTACAAAAATGCACGACAAAAATTCAGCATACAAGTATGAAATTTTGAAAAAATGCATTACAACTAGAAACTACAAACTGCATGACAAAAACTTAAGCATATTGAGTTTGAAGTGTTAGGAAATAATCTAAAAAATCTGCAGCATGTTTGATTTAAAAAGCTTAGAAAAAAAAACTAGAGACTGCATGTCAAAACATCAGCATAAATGTTGAAGTTGTTTAGATCATTTTCCAAAAATTTCAGCATAAACAAGCTGAAGTTTTATTTTTAATTGCTATACTTCAGCAATAAAAATATGCTTAAGTTATGTCCTGCTTTCTATACTATAAAAATAAGCTGAAGTTATGTCCTGCTTTCTATACTATAAAAATAACTTGAGATTTTGAGAAATACAGTTGAAAACTAAATCACAAAACAAACTTAATAACTTACTTCATCCGAAAGATCAGAGTTAGGATCCACAAGCTCGGTAAAGAATGACTTTGGAATGGGCATTCTAGCTAATCTGAATGGATTGGAATTATATTCACTATCATCCTTCTTCAACCAGTCATTAAATCTTTCGATAATTCCACTGTCTCGATTAACATAATGGAAGGGACACCTTCGTGTAGTCTTTCCTTCTTTCCAATCTTGCCCCCTTCGCTTTTGTTTAGGAACAACATAAGGAGATTTCAACCAAATACTCTCCATACGAATCCTTTTCTCTTTTTTAACTGCTTTTCTTTTTGGTTGCTCTTCCTGCTGTTCCGTCACAACTAACTGATGCATTTCAGCAGCAGGGGAAGATTCACAGCCATGGTACCACCTACTTCACCAACTCCCTGTTGTTCCGTCACAGCTAACTGCTGTTGTTCATCAGCGGGGGAAATTCCATAGCCATGGTGGCAGATCCTTGACCAACTCGTTGTTGTTCACAATCTTCTTGTCTCTCTTCACCAACAACAACATCAGCAGAATTGCCTTCAGAACGAGTCCCTTCTGTACTACCAATTGAAAATGAACATATGTTGAAGTTGGGGATATAATTGGTGTCACTCATAACATTAGGAGACATGGAAATCTTCCTTACCTTAGGATTTGGAAGAAGTTGTGATGCATCAGATGATATCTGCAAAAGCAAGGAAAATATATACATAAATACAACTGATACAAAACACACATTAGGCAAAATAAAACAACTTGTAATCGAATTGTAGAAAATAACTACTTGGTCTAGTGCACAGATAGTGTTTGAATTCCAACGGATCACTTACATTAGGGTTAAATATGCCTATATCTTCATGCAAAAAAAAATAATTTAAATAATACTGACTAAATTTTATAAAATAATACAAACACAATTCACACCTGTTTGTGAGCCAACAGGTGTGAATAGATGTATTTCTCCTTTTTCATATAGCCGAAGAATCTCACCAATTTATTTTGAAGCTGCATCCAATCCTTCTAAATAATAATCAAAAAACATACAAAAAAAATAAAGTATGTAAAATTTCAAACTGTAAAAAAATATACTTGGATCAAATGTAATAAATTCATGATCTATAGAATAACTTGACATTTGTCTTGCACTGTGGTTTCCTGCATGCTTTTGTCGATATCAGCAGCTCCAGGTCCATCCAATTGTGCAGCAACATCGAGGAGCGTTTGAGTATCCTCTGAAAGCATTTTATCAACTCTATCTTCATTAAATTCAGCATCATCAGAGAGTTTTTCAGTTGTATTAACGTCCACTGCATGTTCATAAAGAGGGGGGACAGATAAATGACCTATATATATATCATATATATATATATATAGATAGATAGATTGAAAAGTTTTATATTTGTACTATAAATTTCATGTGTCACTTCACCTAGCAAAGCGATTCCAGCGCAAATAGCAAGTGCGTCTGCAAACGGATTACCTCTCTCAATATTGGTACACGCATCACTCGATGACCGTTCTTCAGTACCAACATGTGCATGATCTCCATCACCAATCAAATTGCCTTTTGCAAGATCACTGCCCAAAGCACAACTTGGTGCATCTCCTTCATAATCAACAACTTCATCATCTACACCTTTCTTGCTTCCAACATTCACAGTTGATAAATGTTCATCAATTACATCTTTGCCCGGTCGATCAACACTGGGATGTTCGTTGTTAAATTGTTGTTCAACACGTTGATCTCCTTCAACATCCACTTTCACAGGTGTAACATTTTCATGCGCTTCATCATGAGCAGCATTAATATCCGATAGATGCTCAAATGAGTAATTCATCCTATCATATTGTCGAGACTTCATGATGGATCCATCGTCTGTTCCTTTTGATTTGTCGACAATCTTAAACAACTCTTGAAACTTCTCATCAAAATATTCCTAGAAAAAAATTACTAACAATGAAATCTAAATAACATTAGCACAGAAAAAAAAAGACTTCCCTATAAATTAGCTTACCTTGACTTTCCCAAAAATCGCATCAACAATAGCAGGTCTCTCATCCTCTTTAAACTGCGCAACAACTTCTTTCACAATTATTTTTCTTTCTGCTTGTGCATGCCTTTTAACCTCACTCGTTACACTCTAGTATAGAGACACAGAACAGAACTTCAGGTACAAAAGAATGCTAAATTTCATCATAAGAGAAACAAAACTTAAGCTACTAGAATTCTGAAGTTCGGGAAAAACAAAACAAAACTTCAGGTACAAAAGAATGCTGAAGTTCATCGCAATGAGAACAAAACTTAAGCTACTAGAATGCTTAAGTTCAGGAAAAACAGAACAAAACTTCAGCTACTAGAATGTTGAAGTTCATCACAAAGAGAACAAAAACTTAAGCTACTAGAATGCTGAAGTTCAGGAAAAATAGAACAAAACTTCAGCTACTAGAATGCTGAAGTTCATCACAAAGAGAACAAGAACTTAAGCTACTAGAATGTTGAAGTTCAGGAAAAACAGAACAAAACTTCAGCTACTAGAATGCTGAAATTCATCACAAAGAGGAAAAAAAACTTAAACTACTAGAATGCTGAAGTTCAAGAAAAATATAACAATACTTCATCTACTAGAATGTTGGAGTTCATCACAAAGAGAACAAAACTTAAGCTACTAGAATGCTGAAGTTCAGCACAAACAGAACAAAACTTCAGCTTAAAACATGTTGTAGTTTTATAAAAACACAAAAATAAAAATTCAGCACAAAACTTACAGAACATATTGTATTGACTAATTAATTATCAAACGCCATTGTAGAACGGTTAGAACGACTCTGGGTACGAGGTGATTCACCAGTTGAAGTTCGACGGGTTTCTTTTGATCGACTCCGACTACGTGGTAATTCACCAGTTGAAGGAACCGCATTAACCCTTGAACGAATCTGGCTGCATGGCAATTGTCCAATCAAAGGCATTGAATTCAATTCCTCTTCTGTAGGAATTATATCCAATACCTTAAAATTCCGATATTCCTGTTTAATACAAAAAAAGTATATTATGAAAATAAAATAAAAGTAATACGCCAACATATGAACAAAACTACAAAAAATAAAAAAAATATTCACTTACAGAATGATTACTGAAATACCTCTCAAGTTCTTTATATTTAGACTCTCCCACACATACATAACGTAACATCCTGGGAACCTGAGGGGAATCAAGGTACTCGTCATCTTTAATATACCTCTTCCGAAGATCGGAAAAACGCTCATAGAACCAAACACACAACGGATATGGAAATCCACCAGCAGTATACTCAGTTGAATGTTCGTTGGATTGGTTATCCAATGCATGGTTCATTAACGTAATGAGCTTCTCATATGGCACATTACCCCAAGGATAATCAGCACAATCATTATCATCTTCGACAATGGCTGCATAATCCTCTAGCACCGTTGATTCATTCTTTTTACCAAATAAAATAGACTCCACAACAAGAATTTCTATAAGTTTAACAGCATCTTCATCACTCTCACATACATGTTTGAAATTTACATCATCCTTCTGAATTTCATTACGGGACATAAAATCTCGAATTTCCTTCAATGTCACACCCTTAGACTTACCAAAATATCGTTTCAAAATCGTGCTCTCTCGTTTAGATGGTTTTTCAACATTATGTGCGGTGATCCTCAAACCGCACATAATGTGAAAGTCTTCAAGGGTGAACGATACATTATGCCCAAAAATCTTGAAACTAATGGAGTCTCGATCATTGGTGAATATTCGAGAAAGACACAAGCAATGAACCAACTTCATGCTGCATTTGAAGTTCTCCATAGCCAAAATATACCGAAAAGTACCATTAGTTAGCTTATCTTCTTGTGCAGGAGTCAAGAAAGTTTTGATTAAACTCTTCAAATCGTGGTTACCCTTCCAGTAAGCACGACAGTTAAACCAATCTCAAAACTCAAAATATCTTTTCCTTGCTCTTGTAGGAGGAACAATACGGACTGACGGACCTTTTGATAGTGTACGATTTTTAGATGCTTTAGCTGCTGGAGGATTTGAAGATGCTGTAGGATTTGTAGAAGCCATCTGTTGAAAATAAAGTAAAAGATATCAGTTAAAAACTTCAACTCAAAGAAGACAAACTCAGCAAAATATAAAACAAAAACTTCAGCTCCCAAATATGCTGAAGTTCACCAAAACAAAACAAAAAATTTCAGCTCCCAATATGTTGAAGGGTCACCAAAACAAAACAAAAACTTCAGCTCCCTATATGCTGAAGTTTCACCAAAACAAAGCCCAAACTTCAGCTCCTAAACAAAAACAAGCTGAACTTCACCAGTTACAAAACACAAAACTTCAGCTCCCACTTTCATAAAAATATAACACCAATAATTAAACACAAAAAATAAAAAACTTCAGCTCCCACTTTCAAAAAAATATAACAAAAAATACAAACAAAACTTCAGCTCCCTAACTAAAGAATTTATAGAATGTTCATTAAAAACATACACACACATTCAAAAACTTCAGCATATCACCAAAACAAAACAAAAACTTAAGCTCCCAATATGCTGAAGTT
>MDKI01265463.1:0-25750 GCA_005239505.1 Nicotiana paniculata
GCGTATAAAAAGGGAGGTGTGACAACCTGTATTACTGAAATGAAATGTAACCAAGGGTTTGTACCCTGTATTACTGAAAGGAAAATGTAACCAGAGGTTGGCATCCTGTATTACTAAAAAGATTGTAACCAGGGGTTGGCACCCTGTATTACTAAGAAGGAATGTAACCAGGGGTTGGTACCCTGTATTACTGAAAGGGAAAGAAACCAGGGATTGGTACCCCGTATCACTAGGAAGGAATGTAACCAGGGGTTACTACCCTATATTACTGAAATGAGTGTAACCAGGGTTGGTACCATGTATTACTGAAATGAAATGTAACCAGGGGTTGGTACCATATATTACTGAAAGGAAAATGTAACTTGGGATTGGCACCCTGTATTACTAAAAGGAGTAACCAGGGGTTGGCACCCTGTATTACTAAAAGAAGTGTAACCAGGGGTTGACACCCTGTATTACTGAGAAGGAATGTAACCAGGGGTTGGCACCATGTATTACCGAGAAGGAATGTAACCAGGGGTTGGTAACCTATATTACTGATAAAGTGTTGGATCTCTCTAGGCAAAACAGTTCTACATGAGTTAAGCTATGTAAAACAACTTGAGAAAAAATTACTTCTACCCAGAACCATGAGAAGGATCCCTCTAGGCGAAGAGGTTCTACCTGAGTTAAGCTACGCAAAACAGCCTGGGTGAAGAGTACTTCTACCCAGAACTATGAGCTGGATCCCCCTAGGTGAAATGGTTCTACCTAAGTTAAGCTACGTAAAACACCCTGAGCAAAGAGTACTTCTACCCGAAACCATGAGCTGGATCCCGCTAGGCGAAATGTTTCTACCTAAGTTAAGCTACACAAAACAGCCTGGGCGAAGAGTACTTCTACCCAGAACTATGAGCTAGATCCCCCTAGGAGAAATGGTTCTACTTGAGAGCTACATAAAACACTCTTTGCGAAGAGTACTTCTACCCGGAACTATAAGCTGGATCCCCCTAGGCCAAGCGGTTCTACCTGAGTTAAGCTACGTAAAACATCCTGAGTGAAGAGTAATTCTACCCGGAACTATGAGCTGGATCCCCCTAGGAGAAACGGTTCTACCTGAGTTAAGCTACGTAAGACACCCTGAGCGAAGAGTACTTCTGCCTGGAACTATGAGCTGGATCCCCCTAGGCGAAACAGTTCTACCTGAGTTTAGCTATGAAAATGGGAGGTATGAACAGTAGTGATGCACGATGAAATTAAATGAAAATGGAGATTTTAAGGAGCTTAAATATTGTGTCATTCTTCCTTTGAGAATCTCCGTTATGCACTTCTTTATTCCTGCTTCAAACAAAGAAAAATTTGTGAGTTTTCAAAGTTGTGGTCAGTTTGTGGCCTTGATGCCCTATTGTAGATTGAATTCACGGCAACTCCACTGTTGAAGAACTTGTTCTATCAGTGTGGTACCGAGGTGCTCGGATACTCTGTTTTGCATTTTGGAGACCTTGTTTTTTGATGTTGCCCTTGAATGTATCATACTCGGATGTCCATGGTACCGCTAACCCTTGTTCCTAAGGCAAGGCAATTTTCCCTTTAAAATCAAACTCAGTTGTCTTGCATCGAGTACCAGTTTGTGTCTGTAGTGCTTATCAACTTTTCTCATGAAGCAGGTCTTGCTTAGGCGACCTTTTCACTTTCTTTTAGACACTTTGTTCGCCTTATAAAATGAGATCACAGATGGATTCTGCCTTCGTCAATGACATACATTCCCCAAATTGTTCTCGATATTACGGGGAAACTGTAGCCAGTTTTGGAGCCATTTCTTTGCTTCGCTTTTGATGCAGGATTAGGCTGAAAGGAACTCAAAGAAAAATTGTGGGTAAAAATAGAAGAATAATTAAAGGTGAAAAAGAATTGTGCTTAAACATAAGGTGTCCCTTTCAGGGATAGGAATAGGGAGACTTATCTGGAAGTATGTGCCGACTTCAATAAATCATGACATGCATTTTGGACTGGACGCCTGATCCATCTGAGCTGTCTAATTCTAAAAATCCTTCACAAATTTTCATCCTAAAACTTTCTTGGTTGTGCTCATGCCGGGTATCAAAGATCCTCATTCGGCTAGTAGCACCCTTTGCGGGTTTTCGCTAACTGACCTCTCTCATTTCTCTACTCACCGTCGCCTTATGGTTCCCATCTGGGTTTTCACCAATAATACTCTCTCATTTCTTTGGTCACAGTTGCCTTATAGTGCTCATATGAGTTTTCACCGATAAGACTCTCTCATTTCTTTTTGTCTTTTTCTTTAACTAAGATACGACATGCAGAAGGCTTCCCAATGCCTCAGGCATGGGGACATCAAATATTCTCAAAGATCGATCAGAAGTTCTTAACAGGGAAAAGGAAAAAAGAACCTTAAACTGAATTACAACTTTTGGAATCGTTTCTACAGAAAAAATCGTAAAATAAAACAAACTTCAGCCCCAGTTTTGGAGTTTTGGAATATGGATTTTTGTTGTGATGGGACCGAACCCAGGGTAAGGCTTCCTATGTATCCTTTCGGAATCAGGTCAGACGTAGTTCAATGATTCAGAAGATTTGTTGTTTGACTTTTTTTTCTTTCTTCTTTTTTTTTTTGCAAGTACACAGGCTCCAAAAAGTGGAAAACAAAGAAGACAAATAAGGCTCAAAAGAGTTAACAAAAGGGTGACACCTATTTGGAATAGCGAGCAATGATATCCTTCGTCATCTCGATCTGAGAAAATCATGCGTGAAAATTCCATAGTGGGTATATATCAAACATAATATCTTTTGACTACATCTACGTTAATAGTCATGTCTGGTACCCGTCCTTCTTCATCTACCAAGTGCAAGGCCGCTTTTGGCAACACTTTGTTGATAATGTAGGGTCCTTGCCAGTTTGGGACCAACTTTCCTTTAGCTTCTACTTGGTGTGGAAGGATACATTTCAGAACAAGTTGGCCTACCTCGAAGTGCCTTGGATGCACTTTCTTATTATAAGCGCGTGCCATTCTTTGATGGTATAACTGGCCAAAACACACTACTGCTAGCCGTTTTTCATCAATCAGCATTAGTTGTTCTAATGGGGTCTTTACCCATTCTATATCTTCAATCTCCAATTATACAATGATCCGAAGAGAGGGAATTTCGACCTCAGTGGATATTACAGGTTCCGTTCCATATACCAGCAGATAAGGAATTGCACCAACAGATGTGCGAGCAGTCGTGCGATATCCCAAAAGAGAAAAAGGCAACTTTTCATGCCATTGTCTAGAACCTTGGATCATCTTCCTAAGAATCTTCTTGATGTTCTTGTTCGCCGCTTCAACGGCTCCATTGGCTTTTGGCCGGTAAGGGGTAGAATGGTAAAGCATAATTTTAAATTGCTCGCATACCTCCTTCATCAAATGACTATTTAGAATGGTCGCATTGTCAGTGATAATGGTCTTTAGGATACCAAAGCGACAGATGATATTGGAATGAACAAAGTCTACCGCTACTTTCTTGGTGATTGCTTTGGAAATGACGGCCTCCACCCACTTGGTGAAGTAACCAATTGCAACCAAAATGAATCTATGCCCATTCGAAGCCTTTGGCTCGATTGGTCCAATAAAATCCATTCCCCAAGAAACGAAAGGCAAAGGAGAGGACATGGGATGCAACTCTAAAGGTGGCGAGTGA
Organism: Nicotiana paniculata; assembly: GCA_005239505.1. NCBI lineage: Eukaryota > Viridiplantae > Streptophyta > Magnoliopsida > Solanales > Solanaceae > Nicotiana > Nicotiana paniculata. The sequence goes on from MDKI01265463.1 coordinate 3,679, forward strand.
ATCAGGTCACCATAAATCTGGCATTGGTGACACTTGCAAACAAACCTGAAGCAAATTTGCTCCATAGTAAGCCAATAATACCCTGCCCGAAGAATATTCTTCACTAAAATATATCTATTCATGTGTGGTCAGCATACCCCCGAATACACTTCACTCATGATCTGCTCAGCTTCTGTGGCATCTATGCATCTCAACAAGTTCAAATTGGGGTCCTTTTGTACAAAATTTCCCCATTCAGGAAGAAACCACCGGCGAGACGCCTTATAGTTCTTTTTTGATATCCCTTGGCATGCTCTGGGTATTCCCTTGTTTTCAGGAATCGTTTTATGTCACGATACCATGGTTCACCATCTGGTTCTGTCTCAGTAGTGTTGCAGTAGCCGTGTTGATTCCGAACTTGGATTTCCAATGGATCAATATAAGTGTTGCCTGGATAAGGGAGCATCGAGGCTAAGGTAGCCAAGGCGTCGGCTAGCTCATTGTGAAATCTGGAAATGTACCTGAACTCGATGGTTTTGAATATTTTTCTCAAGTCTTGCACACAGTGTCTGTATGGAATAAGCTTGATGTCTCGAGTCTCCCATTCGCCTTGGGCTTGCCGGATAAGCAAGTCAGAATCTCCCATAACCAATAGTTCATGCACATCCAAATCGAGGGCCATTTTCAGACCCATGATACAAGCTTCGTATTCTGCTGTATTATTGGTACAGAAGAATCGAAGTCGGGACGTTGTAGGGTAATGTTTTCCAATAGGTGAGATAAGTATTGCCCCGATACCAACTCTTTTTATATTGACAGCCCCATCAAAATATATTTTCCATACGTGGTTGTCATTCGGAACTACTTACTCTATTGAGTTGCCTCTTCATATAGTAAGTATATGCTCAGTGGCTTGTAATCATCATCAACTGGATTCTCTGCCAAATGATCTGACAAAGCCTGTGCTTTCATCGCAGTGCAAGTGACATAGACGATATCGAACTCTGTTAGCAAAATCTGACATTTTGCGAGCCTGCCAGTGGGCATTGGATTTTTAAAGATGTACTTCAAAGGATCCATTCTATATATGAGGAAAGTATTGTAGGCCAAGAGATAATGCCTCAGCTTTTGAGCAACCCAAGTCAAGGCACAACATGTCCTTTCTAAAAGGGTGTACTTAACCTCATAATTAGTAAACTTCTTGCTCAAATAATAGATTGCCTATTCCTTTTTGCATGTTGCATCATGCTGCTCCAGAACGCATCCAAATGACTTATCTATCACCGATAGATATAAAAACAAAGTCCTACCAGGTTCAGGTGGGACGAGTATAGGGGGTTTTGACAGATAATCTATGATCCTGTCAAAAGCTTTTTGGAAATCAACCGTCCACATGGTAGCAGCATCCTTTTTCAACAACTTAAAGATGGTCTCGCACGTGGTTGTGAGCTGAGCAATGAACCTACTGATATTTTTCAACCTCCCGAGCAAACTCATGACTTCCTTTTTTTTCTTCGGGGGGTGGTAAATCTCGAATGCACTTTATCTTAGATGTATCCAATCTGATGCCTCTCCGGCTGACTATAAAATAGAGGAGTTTCCCAGATGGAACCCCAAATGCACACTTGGATGGATTAATCTTAAGGCCATACCTTCAAAGTCGTTCGAAGAACTTTTTCAAATCACGCACGTGATCAGCCTATGTTTTTGATTTTATGATGACATCATCGACATATACTTCGATCACTTTGTGCATCATGTCAAGGAAAATGGTGGTCATGGCCCTCGTGTAAGTTTCCCCTACATTAATGGAATGACTCTGTAACAATAAGGACCTCATTGAGTGGTGAAAGCGCTATTTTCTGCATCAGCCTCATCCATTACAATCTGGTGGTACCCAGCATAGCAATCCATGAACGAATGTATCTCATGCTTTGCGCAATTATCTATGAGAATGTGGATGTTTGGAAAAGAAAAATTATCCTTTGGACTTGCTTTGTTTAGGTCTCTGTAGTCAACACAGACTCAAATTTTTCCATCTTTCTTTGGCACAATCACAATATTTGCCACCCAGGTGGTGTATCGGACAGTTCTGACCATATTGGCACTCAATTGTTTCATTATTTCCTCTTTGATTTTATCACTCATGTCCGTTTTAAATTTTCATTGCTTTTGTTGGACTGGTGGAAATCAGGATATGTGGGAAGCTTATGAACCACTAGATCTGCACTTAAACCTGGCATGTCATCATAAGACCAAGCAAACACATCTCTATATTCAAATAAAAGTTGAATCAAAGCATCTCTGGTTTTTTGTTCAGTGTGGATGCTTATCTTTGTCTCTCTAACATCTTCATGACTTCCAATATTAATGGTTTCAGTTTCATTGAGGTTGGGTTTAGGCTTGTTTGCAAATTGTTCCAACTCTCTTTTTATTTCTTCAACAGCCTCATCTTCATCATATTCAACCTCTTGATACATTATTAAAAATTAGACAGCTTTTTAAGATATGGGCGTGAATTATGCATGCATGTCATGTTATTAAAGCCGGCATTAACAAAACTGAAATGGAAACAAAATGACAGGAATAAGAAAAAGGAAAAGTTACAAAACTTAATACAAAACTGAACTGCATTTCATTGAATTTTAAAGGATAGAAGGGTTAACATCAAAACAAAACAATCATACTGAGACGTTTGGATTACAACCCTGAAAGTAACCCAAAATACAAAAAAGAAGCTACAAAAGCAACCTACCAAGACTCCTTCCTTGTGGGGAGAGGAGTTGATTCCCAATTGTTGAGCATGGTGTCTGGGCCAACTAGTTGCATATCGGCATGACTAGTGCCTTCACTATCCTGGATCATATTCACTTCGAAAATATTTGGTTGAGTCCATGGAAAATTTTATCAATGTTTGCATGCGCCAAGGAATGTTGACCTTCTTGGAGTCGTGGCTTGACAAAAGGGTAGGAAATGTGAGGGATAGGTTGTTGCAAGACCCATCCATGTTTTTTGCAGTGCTTGGCTTTGTCTTCATCTTCTTGTTTTGGCTTGAAACCTAAACCAAAATTACCCTGGTTACTGAACAGCTAAATGGGATCCGAAACTCCTTGCAACGATGCCTCCAAGCCTTTTCCTTGCTCATAACCTTGTCTCAGCATAGTGTAGCCACCATTATAGACGTGGCGGAAAGACGGTGATGCAGAATGGGCTTTCCTTCCTCAACATGGTCCACAGAAACCACTTCAAAAGTCTTATAGACAATGGACTCACACCCTTCCTTGGCCTCAATACAGGGGATTAACGGGTCTTTATAAATGGACGACTCGTCTTCCCCATGAACAATAATTTCTTACCTGTCATGTTCGAATTTGATCATTTGATGCAAGGTGGATGGCACATCTCGGGCCGTATGGATCCATGGCCTTCCAAGAAGAAATTTATAAGGAGTGTCCATGTCCACTACTTGGAAGACAATTTCAAAGCCAACCGGTCCAATCGTCATGGTGAGGTTGATCTCCCCAATGGTATCTCCCGCTGATCCATCAAAAGCCCGGATGCGGACATTGTTGGTCCGGATTCTGTCTGTATTGATCTTCATGCTTTGCAAGGTATAGAGAGGGCATACATCTACGCGCGAGCCTCCATCAACCATGACTCGCTTTACGTAGTACCCCTCACATTTAACAGTCAAGTGTAAAGCCCTGTTGTGCCCGGCTCCTTCTTCGGGGAGTTCATCATCAGTAAAGGTGATTATGTTCACCTCAAAAAATCTGTTGGCCATCTTCTCTAACTGATTCACTGTGGTCTTCTCTGAGACATGTGCCTTGTTCAGGATCTTGATTAGCACACGAGCATGCTCTTTTGAATGTATGGGCAGAGATAGTAGAGAAATATGGGCAGGAGTCTTTCTCAACTGGTCAATGATTGAGTAATCCCGAACTTTCATCTTTTTCAAAAACTCTTCTGCCTCTTCTTCAGTGACCGGTTTCTTTATTGTCAATTGGCCTTCTCTGATTTGCTTGGCCTTCCTCAACTCTTCTGGAGAGTAACACCTCCCTGATCGAGTCAAACCTCCAGTTTCCCCTACTTCTTCTATGATTTCCTTGACTTTGTAAATCATCAGCGTTTTGTTGTAGTTCCAAGGAATGGTTTTCGTGTTTGTCGCAGGGGTTTGCACGACAGGTTTGATTGTGATTGGCTCTATTATACCCTTCGTACCACCCTGATTCTGCTTTGTGTTTGGGTAGCCTCCAAGTACATACAACCTTGGGCTTGGAACATTGGAGCGAACTTCCAATCTCGAGACTATGGGAACAAATAAAGTTACCTTTTCTAATCTCGGGGCGCCTTTCACAATCAGCGGCACATCTCGGCTTGGACTGACTTCTAGTTTGGTACCCTCTTGAATCGTTCCTGCTGTCATTTCTGCTCGAACAGCCGGCGTGTATTCTTGATTTCGGCCAATCATTCCCACAAAGTGAACATAATTGTGTACTGGCAAGGGGTTGTTGGTCACTTTAGGAGGGTCTTCGTCATTTGTCACTACAATCAGTTTTTCAGCAATTAGTCTTTCTATGGATCGTTTCAGAGTCCAACAGTCATCAATGTTATGCCCCAGGGCACCTGAATGATATTCACATCTAGCATTTGCTTGAAATCCATGTGAATTAGGATGCATATGGTGGGGAGATATGGGTCCAATCACGCCTATTTGCTTCAGCTTCTGGAATAGACTAGAGTATGATTCAGCCAATGGAGTGAACTTTTCCGCCGGCCTCTTCTCTCGACCATAATCCTGCCTGGAACGAGCATTGTAGGGTGCCCAAAAGTTTTTCTGCTGAGGGCGGGGGATCCTTGAAGCTGGTGCCCGTACTTGCTGATTGGGAGGTCGAGCATAGGATTGAGCATTGAACATTGTATACTGTGGTGGGCCCACAGAGTATTGAGGAATTTGCGGAGGATAATAATGTTGAGGGTAGCTAGATTGCCCCTGATGAACTTGCACATAAGGTGCGATGCCCCCCTTTGAACTTCCCTAGATCCCGAAGTCATTATGGACCCTTCATCTCTCTTCTTTCTATTTGCCAAGCTTCCCGACCCATTTTGGATAGCTTGGATAGTGGCTTTGAGAGCAGCTTGACTTACAATTCTGCTAGTCTTGAGGCTATTTTCGACCATCTCATCTATTTTGATTGCTTTTGCAAAAGGTCTAGCCATCACGGACATCATGTTCTTGAGCCTCCAGAAAAACAGTGATCAACTCGTAGTTATCCATGGGTGGCTTGACTCTAGCCACTTTCTCCCTCCACTTGATTGCATACTCCCTAAAGCTTTCAGTCAGCTTTTTCTTCATATTGGACAGGGAATAGCGATCCAGTGCAATATATAAGTTGTACTGGAATTGTTTGATGAAGGCATGAGCCATGTCATCCCAGACATGCCAGTGAGAGATATCTTGGTCAATGAACCATTCGGAGGCTACCCCCACAAGACTTTCCCCAAAATAATCCATCAGCAATTCTTCTTTTCCACCTGCACCCCTCAGCTGGTTGCAGTACCTTTTCAAGTGGGTGTCGCCGTGTCCATCATACTTCTCAAATTTTGGGGTCTTGAACCCTGGTGGTAAATGGATGTGAGGGAACATGCATAGATCACTGAACGATAAACTTTTGTGACCACCTAGTCTATGTATGTTCTTTATGTTCTGTTCAAGACTTTTCATTTTCCTGGACATCTCATTTGGCTCACCCTTCTTTGCAGGCTTTTCATTTTCCACTGGTGACTCGTACTGAAGAGTCTGATTGTATGGAGCCGAGACTCTGAAAGCCATATTTGGAGAGTATTATTGCCTATCGTAAGCATGAGATGGTGGCTCGTTGTATGGCCTCATCACAGGAGGTGATGGCGGGATTGTATATACCGGCGCGCTAGACACAACAAGAGGGGTGTTCCTGAAGGGTGCAGCTAGAGGTCGCACATTAGAGTTACCAGGGGCGGCATGGAAGTTGTAGTTTGGCACATACCCTGGTGGTAGAATGTGATCGCTCATTGCATGGAGTGGTGTTTGAGTAGCTAGGTGTACGGTGGAAGTTCCTTCTGAGGGACCCTGAGGCGGAGGCTGACCGGAGATCCAAGCCTGATATACATCAGACAGTTGTTGTTTTAATCTTCTTACTTCCTTAGACTCTTGCTCAACTGACTGACCATGGGGATCGTCACTGACCAACTCGATTTCATCATTATTAGCCATCGGTACCTTTTCTTTAGATCTGGTGAATTAATGATGTGTTGCCAGTTTCACCACAAACCAACCACCTTAAGCTTACTATATAAGAGACAACAAATATGTTAGGGTTAAACATTTTACATATATGAATTGCACGTAATATGCCATGTCCCTATCATTTTCACCATTTCTAACATGTTTTTGGATTGTTGCATGTTTCATCCCGGCTTATAAGGATGTTGCTTATTGACGCTCTCAATTTTTTTTCTCTCGCTTTTCTTTTTACATGCCTCATTTTGTCCCCTCATTTTAGAGTCATCGAAATATTTTGATCAAACATTTTAGGGGTTGCCTACGTATCATGTCGCCACATAAATTAGATCATTACATAGTTCAGGGACACGACCAATATTTTTTTTACATAACAAACATCTTTTGGGTTCATTTTCGATTTTTTCTAAAACAAGATCTTTTTCATTGATTTTCAATTTTTTTTTTTTGATACAAGACTCAATAACAAGAATTACATAAACATAATCATTTAAAAAAGACCAGTTTTGACACAAATAGACTTTTTAAGACAAAACAACAAAAGACTCTTACAGACTCTAAGAACACAAAGAAACAGTCAAAGTGGACTGCCAGCTAAAAAGAATTCTTCAGGAGAATCCACCAGCATTATTGTAGTCATGGAGCTTATTCCTGCGACGGACCCCCAACTTCGCGGTATATCCTCTCCAAATCTGCAGATATGTGACGAGTGACGTTCAATGATACTTCAGCAAATCGCTCGGGCGTCATTCCTTGGCAACTCCTGCAAGCTTGGGAGGTATATGTGGCTACCTAGAGGATCTTTCCCTTAATGTTCTCATGATCCAAATACAACTCTTGATTTTGGTGACCACGACTTTCGGCTAGATCCAACGCATTATGCTCGTGCTCCAAGGCCATATCTCTCTGGCGCCGAACTTCTAGTGACTCCCCCTCTAACTGATTGATCACCTTTTGGTAGTGATGTCTTTCTATATGGCGCTTTTTACTTGATTCAACTCCCTCTATCTGACCCGTTAGACCTTGGATTAGTGGAGCATAACACATGCACCATGATCACGGACTACCCTGAATTGGGCTTCTCTCTCTTCCTGTTGTTGAGTGGTTGTGGCTATGTTCTTCTTCCGAATTTGGGATTTGAGTGCTTGCTTCTCTCGTGGCCATTGAGCTTTATCTTTCTCAAAAGCATCATAATGAAGATCCTTGTCTACTTTAACGATGCCGAGCTCTTCTTGCAGTGCTCCGAAGGCAGATTCATAATCTCCTTTCATCTCTTCCATAGCCAGCCCAACTCTGTTTTGAATCACAACCTCCCACTCTGCGGTGCTACTTAACGAATGTCCCCAGTCTATCTGCGAGAGCATCTTGATTATAAAACCACTCAAGATAAGAAGGGTCCAGCTCACCCCGTTCTTGATCTGCCACCATCGTGCCATGCTCGAGTATCTTAATGCCATTCCAAACACGTTGAGCATAATCTTCACTAAAGGGATCCTCTAATGTTGCTTCTTAGATAAAGGTTTTCATAACCTCTACCGGGGACACTATCTTCTTGTGAACCAACTGACGTAGAACTCTCATGAGAGCATAGATGATAACCCCGAAGCCCCATCAAGATCACAAACGGATGGAAAGATGACTTAGAGATGACATATTCTGCGGTGAACCAAGGATAGTTCCATGTAATCTGATGATCTATTAAGGAGTGGAGATACTCCCTCCAATCTTGGACACTTTCTGGAAAACTGCGAATCTCCAACTCACTTTTCAATCCAGCATTAAACTGGCGAACATGATTACCCCGACTAGTACAGTGGTCTACCTGATAAGGACGACGGAAAAGATGGTCCATGAATCACATCTGGAGTAGGAGGTTGCAACCTTCAAAGAAACCTTTTCCTTCCCAGCATCTGGTCGAGGCACAAAAGATATCTGCTAAAACACCATAAGAAGAATGGAGGAATCTTTTATTTTCCTCATGGCTGTGACTATCCCAGATAACCGAATGTTGATCCTCCGATCCTCTCTTGGGAAGACCATGCACCCCAAGAAAGCTACAATGAATGCTTTCCGTATGTAATCTCTCCATGTGTGTTGGTTCTGTTTATTAACAAGCTTCGTCCCATATTCTAAGAATCCCTCTTCATGTTCGTACCTGTCATACAAGAAATCTAGGTGGACCTGCCCTTGGGCCACATGTGTTATCTCGGTGTGGCTGATCCACATTTGCTCAAGGAACTTGGTAGCAGTGACATCCCTGGGAGTCAAAAGTCTCTTTGTTCGACTCTTTTTCCCCATATATGTATATTCAGTGAATTCCTCCAAGGTAGGAGTCATTTCAAACCCATTAAGACGAAACACATTGTTCTTAGGGTCCCAAAAATAAAGCAAAGCCTCGATGAGTTCTCGTTTAGGCTCAATCTCCGTGATGTTTACCAAGTTTTTCAAATAATCCTTGATCTTTCCTTGCTCAAACCCATACATGTTGTTCCACCATCGCTTCAATAACCTAGGCACTTTGTCGACAATCTTAAACGGTGAGTGATCTTCATCTCTCGGACTCTTGTTTGGTCTCCCATTAACTGAATCTATATCGTACCTAGATAAATAAAAATATGAGGTCAAGTCCTAACCTAAACTCAAATAAATGACACTAAGTAGACTTTTGGAACAGACAAACTTTTTATGGGAGGAAGGCTAGAAAAAATGGTCGGACAAGGACAAAATGATAAAAGGTGACGAGGGGAACAAGATGGACATTTTTATGAAAATGGCTCTTCAGTACTTCCAAGAAAAGTACTAAGGTTGGATTGGTAAAAACATCCGGACACATGGATAAGCGGGTAAAACAAATAAAAATTTATTTTTTACGAAAAGCAACCATTTGATACTTCACAAAAAAAAACTATAAGGTTGACTTGGAAAATATGGCCAAAAACAAGGGACGACACGGCAAAAACAAAATGACTATTTTTACGAAAATAGCCCTTAGACACTTCCGAGGAAGGTTTAAAGGTTGTCCCGGCAAAACGGACAAAAATAAAGACGAAATGGTAAAAGGTGTTAAAAACGAGCAAAGTAATCATTTTGTATGGGCATAGCCCTTCGGCACTTCCGAGGAAGTTTTTAAGGCTATTTCGGCAAAAATGATTCAACATAAAGGCAAAATGATAAAATATTAGCTATATTTACGAAAACAGCCTTTGGCAGTTACAAAGAAGGTTTTGAGGTTGTAGACGCAAAGGCAAAAATAATGAAAAAGACAAAAGCAGCAAAACTATCGATTTATTGTTTTAAAAAAAATTGAAAATATTATGGACACACCGATTTTGAAAAATCTTGCAAAAATAAGGGTTGAACCCGATGAAGGTTGCCTACGTACCCCACTAGAATTGTGAGAATCGAACCTGCGTAGTTCGAACTTGACCCTTTTTTGACACCTCGTGCCGGATTAGTCCTATTTTTTTATTTAGTAAAAATGAATTATTTTTTCAAAACTGGGGGAATGATTAATTTTTTTTCAAATTCCGCTCAACTAGCTTTCTAAATTCGGTCAACAAATGCAAGCAAGCCTTCCAAATGATGCAGCAAGTGGCACATAAGTGAACATGGTGGTCTCAAAAAGGATACATGTCTTATACGGACCCGGACCCTGTGCCGACCTTCGCTATGTCAAATGCACATGTTGCAACAAAAACGATCCTACTAGGGATAACAGGCATGTGTCTTGTTCTTATAGGTTTTAAAAATCCTAGGGGATGAGGTGTATCTAGAATGGGCATAAAACGAGCGGACGACTCGAGTTGGGAAGGGGTAGCATACCGGGGGCAATACTTCTCCGGCTTAACTACTGGACCCTCCCCATTCTTAAATATGGGTGATTAATAATCCTTCATCAGGAGCCCAGTCGCACCGACTTTATCTCAAAAATAATGGGGCGCATATCCGCAATTCCCGAGGTTGTATTCAGAAAACTCAGAGGAGGTGCGCAAAAAGACAATTTATAATACATTTCAACAATATCAAAGCGGTAAAGAGCAAGCAAGTAGCACATTAGGCCCAAATAGATCACAGTTATATACAAAAATTAGTAAAGCCAAATAAAGTCAATGTACAAGCTCGAATTCTTGAATGTTCCTCAGAGGAGTCGCCAGAGCTGTCACACCCCTTTTCAACCTCCAAAAATATATGTGCTATGGATTGTGAGTTAAAGAATTTTTTCAATTAGTGTAACAAATTTGAGTAGGGATTATTTTATTTACAGAGTCGCCACTTGGAATTGATTTTTGGGTGTACCAAGTCACCTTTTATTCGAATCCCTAATCAAAGGAAGATTTGACTCCTTCATTATTGGTCTGCAATAATAAATTCCGGGTGAGGAATTCTGTTGACTGGGGAGAAGGTGTAAGGCATTCCCCGAGTCTCGTGGTTCTATCACGGTCGCTTTATAAACTACATTTGGCTTTCAATTAATTTTAATAAAATGTGCTTTATTTGGTTTTCATGGTTTGCCTATGTCCGCTTTTATTGTTGATGACTTCATTAATATCAAACTAAGACGAGTATCCCCGACCCTAGCTTACACTAACCAAGATGAGTATCCCTGACCTTAGCTCGTGTGTCGCACCTAAAAGTGGAGCCTACTCGAAGTTAATTAAATAAAAATTTTATTTATTTGAAATAATTGGAACAAAACGTGTCCTCACCACCTTGACATTTTATTTATGTCTTTATTCCGAAGAGAGTCTTCCCGACATCGGTTAAGACAAAATTATTTATATTTGTTAAACCTATTAATTAGCTTATGAAAAAGGTTAGTTCATTCTCTTTGTGAAAAGATAAAACTTCTTTGCAGCTGGAATTAGAACGTGGGCGCAAGATAGTTGTATGTCACTCCACTTAGAAATCAAAAGCCAATATGAACAAAAATGATGTAACCCCTTTGTGACTTCTAATTTCAATTCTGGAAGCGAGCTAAGGGGTCCAACTGACTTTCTAAAACATCTTGATTCATGGCACTTAAATTAAAATGAGATTAAAATAAACATAACAAAAAAAAAAAAAAAAAGGAAAATAAAAGTTATTTCATTTAAACTAAATTCATGTATTAAATAACGCACTAGATCTGCATTTTTCTAGTGATTTGAATTTCATGTTTAATCTCATGGCTATGTATTATGTCTAATCAAAGTATTATTTTTGAACAACTGGAATTGATCTTAAGATCCTAAATCGAACAGGTGACCATTTTTACTTAAGTTAAACGAGAACATACATTCAAGCTTAATATGAAACTAACCACCACAATAAGTCAAAAATACGATTCTAAAGAATTTTATTTTTTAATTAAACTCTAGATCTAATCTTATCTCTTTTATATCTTTGTCTTTATAGCATCTACGCAAGAGAAACTAAATGAACGTGACCCTTGAATATTGGAACAGGTTAAAGCTGGAGATAACTTTTATGAATCTAAACATCAACGTGCACCATGAACGATCCTTACATAAATACTAACAGATGAAAATAACAATCACTTTGAGATAAGATGAGGCAAGTTAATAATTCACAAAAATGGATGGAAGGAGCTGGCCAGCAAACAGAAACATGCTAAAATTCAAACATTAGATCTTCTTTATCACTGTCTAATAGAGTCTCGTTACCAAAAAATGATAAGATTACTTGGGTCGCAGAAATAAAAATACAGCAGTGAAACGAGTAGAAACAACAATGAAAACACCCAGAAACGAAATAGAAAACCCAGCAAAAGTACCCGAAAATCAGCAACTAAGAGCCAGCAGCAACATCAATAAAAAGAACCAAAGAGATGACCCGGAAGATACCTCAAAAGCTTAGATAATTTTCAGAGATAGAGAAACCCATAAACTAACTTCTAATACCTTTATTCTTTGAAGTATTTTTGTTTCTCAGAAAACTCACTCAAAGCTCTCAAGTTTCAGCCTACTATTTCTTGAAGTTCAGCTGATTTCTCTCAATTTTTTTGTGTTCTTTTTGAGTGAAAGATATTTTTCTAAGTATCCTCCTAAAATCTGAAAGGAACAGCCCTTAAATAAGCAAATAAAATCACTTTTGGACAGCTTTTGGTTCACCAAAGTTTATCCAAAAGGACTGACTTTTATTCACCAAAATACTGCTCAAAAGACTCACTTTTATGTGTTAAAAGTCTGTTCAAGGACTGTCCAAAATTGGAAAGGACAATCCCTGAGAAACTATGGCAGAAGCACGAAGGAAAAGGGGAGTATTTCATCCACTCTAGCACTAAAAGTAAGTTGCTAATGTACCCTAATACATGACCACTCATCTACTCTTCAGCTTTTAACAAAATCAGTACCAACCATGTGATTAAAACCAAACTAAGATAGAAAGAACACATAACTAGACTCAACAACTGAACTAATACTCAACTAAGAGAAACTCAAAAACCTAATGACTAAAATTAACATAATGATGCATTGATCAGTGAAGATATTAATGAAACTCACGACCTTAAATAAAACGAAATCAGAAATACTACACATGAAATCGAGACTCAAGCGACTAACGCAAAGCAAAAACATATCAACAGTAAGGTAAAAAAGAATAATCAATTAAGTTAAAATAAAAAAGGAAAATCAAAAACAAGATTGAAAGCTAACCAAAACGATCGCTAACAACATTTACACTACAAAGAAACTACGATAAAACGATAAAGAAACAGAAAATTCAAAACATGGAGGAAAGCATTAAGGTTCGAGTTTTAACGAATTTGAGTGTTCGAACAGTGGTGGTGTAGGAACGATTAGGCAGCGAGACAATAGGGGGACAGTGGTGCAGCTCGAGCAAGATTCTATTTTTGATTTTCATCGAAACCATGACTCCGGAGAATTGGAGGCTGGTTTCGATGAAAATCGACAACAAAACCTTGCTTGAGGCCAGTGTGAAGAGAAAACTGGAGGCCTTGGAGTGACAGTGAGGCGGCGGGTCGGCGGTGAGGCGGCAGTGGAGGTGAATGGCGGTGGTGGAGAGGTTTTTTGGGGTGATCTTGTAGGGGAAGTGTAGACCTCTTTGGGATGTACAAGTTTATGTAGGTTTTTGGGGGGTTAAGTCATTGAAACTTAGACAAAATTTCAAAGAAAAAGAGGCTAGGGTTTCAGATTTTATGAAGATTCATAAGGATTTGCCGGGATTTGGAGGATTTGATTCATGGATTTTGAAAAATTGGAGTGAGGGGAAGAGATGGTGAGATTTTGGGGTGGATTGGAGTACGTCCGCTGGCGGTAGTGATTTTCGGCCACAGAGATGGGTGGCGGCGCAGAGAGATGAGAGGTAGTGAAGAGAGAGGAAGAAGAAAATAATTATGGGGGAAAATGGGGCGAAATTTTAGCCAACCTAGGTTTAAATACCTAGGGTGGCGAATGATGAGAGTCATTCGATCAAGAGATATTGGATGGCCAAGATGTGATCTCTGGATCACTCACCAAAACGACGCCATTTTGGAGCGTCCGATTGAGGCCAGAGAGCTGGGGGAATCAGGCGCTTGGGCTGCCAATTAGGGCCAAATTTTGGCCCAAATTTAATGAAACAAATTAATTTGGCTCAATTTTCTTAATTCTATTATCACACTAGACTAACAAATACAAAATCAAATATAGGCAATGTGATAAACAAAAAATAGGCATTTACAATACCTGGAGATGGATCTTCTCCATGGGGCTGGATTGGCTTTTCCTCGGTACTGAGTGACTGATGGTTAGTGATGTATATATTCCGGGATGGATCTTCCATGGCCATATACAATACTGAGTGGTTGAGCGTGATGAGTGGAAATGTGAAACGGTGAGATTGAGTACTCTGAGAGTGTGAGTACGTGATTCATATCTGAGATACGTGTCATTGCATGCACACATGACATATAAGCATAGAGATGCATTTTTACTCATGCAATATGGTTTCACGTCATTTATGACTCATTATACATTGATATGTGGGCATAGAGAGGGATATTATACTTGTTATCGGGAAAGAAATGAAACTTCTTACTCCTTGTTGAAAAGGTTTTGGGAAAAATCACAGTTTTCAAACATACCTGTATATTTTTCATTTTGGAAAAAGAATTGAATTTTCACTAAGGTATTTGAAAAGCACGCCTATTTTCTGAAACTGTGAACGAGTTGAGCCTTTTACTTCTAGGATACCCCTTTTATTACTTGTGTTATGTTGTTATGAACTGATGTAGAATACTGGTATCGGACTCGACCTTGAGATTGCTCGTCATTGCTTTCAACCTAAGGTTAGTTTTGTTACTTACTCAGTACATGGGGTCGGTTGTACTGATACTATACTTCTGCACATTGCGTGAAGATGTCTGATGTTGTTGATGTTGTGTTCGATGGTTGTTGGAATTGAAGATGTACCCAAGTCCCTGTTGCAGTTGCCCCTGTTTTTCGGGGTAGCCTTGGATTAGAAAGTTTTTTTATGTACTTTTCAAACAGACTATGTATTTATTTCATTATTGCTTTATAAACTCTATTCGTAGAAGCTCATGATTTGTACTACCAGTCCTTGGGGAATGTATAAGATTTATATGATTTCTTTTGTTTAATTGTCTTATTAATATAATTGAATCTGGATAGATGTTAGTTGGATTACCTAGCAGTTTGGGTTAGGTGCCATCACGACTAGTGGATTTTGGGTCGTGACAAATTGAATGAAGAGAGCGAGTACCAGCAAGAGGAAAATTTTGAAAAGGAGGATATTGTGAGTCAAACTTGGCTAGTGGAACAAGCTGAAAGATTAGAAATATATGAGGCTCAACGTGAGAAAATTACAAATGGGATGAAAGACTTAATAGAAGGAAGAGATGAACTGGGAAAAGAGATCGAAAAATTTGAAAATGTTATTCACGACTTGGGAGCTCAATTGATTGCAAAGGTTGATGCGTCGAACGCCCAACAAAATAGTTCTGAGTTGTGTGAAGTTGAAAAGGATCTTATACACCAAATTGAGGAGATAAAAGTGGAGAGTCAATCATTCGAGCATATGTTTGTTGATGATGCCTGTTGAGAAAACTACACTAGAGCCATGCGAGGAAGCAGATAATGTTATATTTGAAGATTCTAGTGCATGTAAATATGAGGATGTAAAGAGTAATACAATTCTATAATTAGGGCATATTGGTCCTCATTCCATCCATTTTTCAATATTGTGTTTGGATGATGACCTGGAAATCGAGTCGTCTGAGCCTTTGAAGGAGCCAATGAATGGGAACAGGGTGCTTACATTCTTGAATTCGTTGTGCCAAAAAGTAAAAATTGCATTCCTCATCTAAAGGTCAAGAAGTGTAGAGTGGAAAATTTATTGCTTGGCCTGGCCCCACCGAAGAAGCATAGCCACAAACTGGATGCCCTATTAAGAGCTCAATTCATAAGTTCGAGGTGGAGGCAAAAAGTGGTTCAAGTCGTGCCGCGACGTTAAATCAAGCGCTTGTTGGGAGGAAATCCAACTTTACTGCTTTTTTTTAATTATTATTTATTTTTGTTTATTTTTTTTTCTATCGTTGTAGCGTTGTTTTTGTTTTGTAGGATTATAAGAATAGGAAGCAAAGTCATTGGAAGAGTGAAAAAGCGAGCTAGATAGTGAGAACTAAGTGTGGGGTGCCCATACAAAGGACCATTGCATGGGGAAGTCTGAGTACTCTGTGAGCCGCTATTGCTTCGGCCTTTGGCCTTTCAAGGAGTTGCTTGTACACTCTCGTTATTATTTTACTTTATTTGTGCATTGGGGACACTGCACTAATTTAAGTGTGGGGTGGGAGAATTTCTCTAGATAATTAGTAGTAGTAAGTTAGAATAATGTTAAATTCATGTTTTTGTATTCGTAGTTGTGTAGTATTTTAGTAGCTCATAAGAAAAATTGAAAAAAAAAATGAAAAAGGTAGAAAAATTGAACTTTTCCTGACGATGGATCTCCTAGACAATTTTCTCGAGGGACTAAAGTCTAAATAAAAGTCCAAAAATATGTATTTTAGTTTCCCTTAGGTAGTAATAATACCCCGTGATTTTTCTTTGTGCCTCGGTTCTTTTTCATGGGATGTAGTTTGAACGGGGTAGTAATTTTTTCTTTTATTTAATTATTATTTTTAGAGTAGATTAGAATTTGGGGAATAAATGGAGGAAGAAAGATGAGATTCCTGGGCGCCTTAACTTGTTTGATAGTAACATATTTAGGCTTTGGCATGTGTAGTATCTTCCCTATATTTTAAAGTTGATCATGATGCCTTTATAAATCGGATTGCATGTCTCGTGACGCCTATGTCTCATTTTCTTGACTTATGTTCACTATGTGCTTAATGCTCAATATCTTATGGTTTTGTGAATTCTTGCATTACTTTGAGAGTCGTAATGAAACCGTCCTCCGTGAGTCATGTGCCATGTATGGTGAGGTTTTTATGTAGTCTATGTATTGTACTTGTGTCTAGAACTTGCTCGGTATGTGAGTTGAAGCGAAATTTGAGGTGATGTTCGGTTTGAAAAATAATTTTAGGCTTTCTTTGATCTTTTCGAGTGTTATCGCGATCACAAATAAAATTAGTCCCTAGTTAACCCTTTTGAGCCTACAGGCTTTTATTTGGCACCCACATTACAAGCATATACCCTTTTTATTCTTAATTGACGTTGTTTTGATCATTTTACCTCTTAAAGCACTTTAATTGTGAGATGAGCGCTAAAGGAGTAAGAAGGGACTAGGTGTGGGTTGGCTTTCGAGTGGAACCAATGAAAGGAAGAAAGGTGCACTTATTTTGTAAAAGAATACACCACTAGTGGAAATTGCAAAAGAGAGAAGAAAAACCTTTAGATGAATAAATTGATATCTTGTTCTTGCTAGCAGGGTATAAATTAAAGTAATGCTTAAATAAAAAGAGAACATTGTTGGGAGTGATTGAAGTTGTGAAATTAAAGTGGATTGAGAAATTTGCGCTTAAGTTATCATGTGATGTGTTAAAGTGCTTAGGAGGATTAGCCACTATTTCTAAAATATATCATTCCCGTCCCTTAACCCACATTACAACCATGAAAAAGTCCTAATTGATTTTAGACCTAGTGAACCTACATGAGTAGAGATTTACATTAAGGGCAAGTCTATGGTGCTAATTGCATGCATGTGACTTCTTTTGTGAGAGTGAGAGATTTTCTTTGATATATATGAGTCCTTAAAATATATTTGAGCATTTGATTTGAATGTATGGATTCAACTTACTCTCTTGTTCTTGTTATGAGGGCACATGAACTTACGAGGGATAGGTAACGTTATTAGACTTCTCTCTATAATGGTGGGTGTTCAAGCCATGAATGCATTATGACATTGAGTCCGTTTTTTAGGCTATAAGTGTTACGAGCATGTTGTCTTTGTTTGAATATTTTTGAAGTTTGGCATAAGAAAAAGGGAAGTGTATGTGATTGCATATGTTAAGGTTTAATTGTTTCTATTTGTTGCTATCAACCATGGTCATTGGTGTAGTGTGCCTTAATTGTGTAAAAATAAAGTGCTCAAGAATAGTGTGAATTGTTAGTTGACTCGAGGACGGACAACGTTTAAGTGTGGGATAGTGATGTTTGGATATAATTATATAATATTTAGTGCATTGCTTACCTTACATTTAGGTGCTTTAATGCTAAATTGTATTATATGTGTGCTAAATTGAGTTTATTTTATATGTAGCTATGTTGAAGATGAAATTGGGAGAAAATTAGAGATTTTATGTGTATTTTATGCACTACAAGAACGGCTCATGATTATTTGATGATGGGAAATATTTTAATGGTATAATGTGAAGATTGAAGACATAATGATGGAGTGATAATAAATATTTGAAAAGCAAAGAAAAGAAAAGAGAAAGTTAGGCAAAAGTTGGCATAAATTGAAACGAAGCACGAGGCGAGCAATTCTTCTCGCAGTTAAGCTCGCGACGCGAAGTTCATCGCGTGTTCTACTTGGTGACGCCCGTGTCACGATCAGAAATTCAAACATGGTCATGATGGCGCCTATCGTGTTACTAGGAAAGCCTATTTAAAAAATTACTACTAAATCCATTTTATGAAATTAATAAAAAAATATCAACATTTTAAATTTCTCATAAACTAAATTGATTCTAAATATAATTAATATAAAAATACAGAAGCCAGCCCCAAACATCAGGGTGTCACTAAGTCAAGAACGTCTAAAACTATGAATTAAAATATAGTATTGTCTAAAAGAATAAATGGAAGAAGGAGTGACAATGTCCTGCAGACGCTGGCAGCTACCTTGTAATCTCCACAGATAGCCGACCTGAGATCAACGATCGCCGCGCTCCAACTCACCTGGATCTGCACTATAGTTTAGTATGAGTACAACTGACTCAGTAGTAGCAGAAATAACTAAGGAACTGGGTAGTAGTGACAAGCTAAGCAAAACAGTCCAATTATTTATTTTCACAATTTAAAAATAAATAGAAATAAACAGGTAAGTTTCATAACTCAGTAATTGCCACAAAGAAATTTAACAGATAATACAGCAACAACAAAAGTAAATGCAACCTCACAGCAATGTCACTCCATCACTCAGCACTCAACACTCTGCGCTAAGCACGGACAGCTCACGTGCTACATCATCACTCTGCGCTAAGCACGGACAGCTCACGTGCTACCATATCAATACCTGGATCCGCATGGACAGCTCATGTGCTACGCGGATAGCTCACGCGCTAAAATATCAATTTCCTAGATCCGCACGGACAGCTCACGTGTTATGCGGACAGCTCGTGCACTATGGTATTAATATCCTCACATCCAGGCCCTCAGCCTTACTCAGTCATGTACCTCTCCAGCCTCACAATTCACAACAAATAAGGGGACACAGCCCACATCAAGTATCACAGCATATCAACAAAATAATAGAGACTGAGGTAAACATGAACCATAATTTCTATGACTGAGTACAAATAATGTTAGCATGAATAAAGCCTAAGCATGATCTCTAACATGAAGACAAACAATTTCAACAACAAGTAAACACATAACTACAGATAATAGTCATTAATCCTCACAGCCTCACGGGATGGACCAAGTCTCAATCCCTCGTGGTGCACACTGACACGCACGTCACCAAGTGTGTGTATCACCTCCAAACAATCACATGATATCAAATTCTCCGGGTTTATACCCTCAAAGCCAGAGTTAAAACTGTTATTTACCTTAACCGCGTAAAATCCTACTCCCGGATGCCCTCGTCTCTAGACTCGATCTCCAAATGCTCCTAATCTAACCATAATCAGATTAATATCATCAACATAGGCTAATGAATCGAATTCCACAATAAAAACTATAAAATATGCCAAAAATCTGAAATCGGCCAAAATCCGACCTCCGGGCTCACATCTCGAATTCAGTCAAAAATAGCAGAATAATAAACCTCGTCCTCTCCCGAGTCTAACCATATAAAATTAATCAAAATCGGACTCCGTTTGGTCCCTCAAATTCCCACTTAAAATTCTCCAAAACCCAAGCCCTAACTCCCTCAATTTTACTTTGAAATCATTAATCAAATCCCAAAAACGAAGATGGATTCATAAAATATAACCAAAACCAAGTAGAGAACACTTACCCCAATCCCTATGGTGAAAATCGCCTCCAAAATCGCCCAAATCCGAGCTCCCCAACTCAAATATGATCGAAAAAACAAACCCTAATTTTATATATTTTTCTGCCAGTTATTCTGCCTCGTTTCTTTTTCCAAACAATCTCGAAATTCGCTTTTTATGTCTCCAATAGATTCCTTGTGAAATTTTACTCAAGTTAGGATTTTGAATCACTCAATTTGACCGTATAATAAATGAGATATGTAAGTTTTAATATTTGAAAATAGTGCAGATTTTTAAATACGCCGTCGATGCCAATTTCGTAATTAATCCGAAAAATCTAGTAACTCTATTTTTAGTAAAATGACCATAAATTCCTCATACGATGTCCAAATTCGAAGATTCTTTTTGCTACTGGTCCATAATTACGATACGGATCTAATGCTTCAATCAAAAAATAAATCGGAGCTCATTAGTTCAATATGATATCATTTATACTTGAAGAAACGACATCGAAACATAAGAAAAACGAGCACAACGCAGCCCAAACCTATCTGAAACTTACCCGAGGCCCTCGGGACCTCAAAAAATAATTCCAACAAGTCATATATCATTACTCGAACCTAGTCGCACCTCCGGAACACCCAAAACAACACCAAAACATCAATTCAAGCTCGAATTCAAGCATAAGAACTTTAAACTTCCAAAATTCGCCAACGACAACGAAACCTATCAAACCACGTCCGAATGACCTCAAATTTTTCACACATGTCACAAATGATATTACGAACCTACTCCAACTTTCGAAACTACATTCCGACCCCGATACCTAATTTTCCATTGTCGACCAAAATTGCCAAATTTTCAACTTTCGCCAACTTAAGCCTAATTCTACCACGGACCTCCAAATTACATTCCGGACATACTCCTAAGCCTAAAATCACCCAATGAAGCCAATCGAATCATAAAAAAACCAAATCCGAATTCGTTTACTCATAAGTCACCTTCCGGTTGACTTTTCTAACTAAGAGACTAAGTGTTCATTTCACTCCAAAACTACTCCAAACCCAACCTACCAACTCGATACAACTAAACACAGCTGAACAATACATAAAGAAGCATAAATGATAGAAACGGGGCTATAACTCTCAGAACGACAGGACGGGTCCTTACATCCTCCCTCTCTTAAACAAATTTTCGTCCTCGAACGAGTCTAAAAACATACCTGGAGTCTCAATTAGGTGAAACCTTCAAAAATACATTCTCGTCACATTAAAATCATATGAACCCATCTCGCGGTCACATCATACTCATCACGTATCCATCCAGCCACCATTTCCACTAATAGGGACAATATCAGACATATAAGTCCACAGACACGCGCTCACACAATCAACACCTCAGTGCTTAAGCTATAGTCAAAATCCGGCCTCAAGTCCTCTAGACTGTCCTAACATCAACACACAGAAATCACATCTCGCACCTCATCCAGGGAATCACAAGCCGTCGATGCACAAATGATACTGGGCTCTCATGTGCACATACGAATGCGTGGAAGGAATTCAAAGAGTTACGCTTCCAGCTGAATAAATATTGCACGATAAGAATTCAAGAATGTGAAGTTTTCCTAAAGGTTCTGCAGCCTCTCGAAGATAAGTACAGATGTCTCTGTACCGATCCGCAAGACTCTAATAAACCCGATCATGACTCGTGAGACCTATGTAACCTAGGTTCTTATACCACCTTATCACGATCCAAAATTCAAACATGGTCGTGATGGCGCCTATCGTGTTACTAGGCAAGCCTATTTCAAAAATTACTACTAAATCCATTTTATGAAATTAATAACAAATATCAACATTTTAAATTTCTCATAAACTAAATTGATTCTAAATATAATTAATATAAAAATACGGAAGCTAGCCCCAAACATCGGGGTGTCACTAAGCCACGAATGTCTAAAACTATGAACTAAAATATAGTATTGTCCAAAAGAAAAAATGGAAGAAGGGGTGACAATGTCCTGCAGATGCTGGCAGCTACCTTGCAATCTCCAATGATAGCCGGCCTGAGATCAACGATCACCGCGCTCCAACTCACCTGGATCTGCACTATAGTTTAGTATGAGTACAACATGTCACACCTCCCTTTTTATACGCCCCAAAAGGGGTATGGGAGTTTTTCCACTTAAAGTGACA
>ML319875.1:290-44763 GCA_005239505.1 Nicotiana paniculata
GGGGGCGTTAGAGCCCAAACGCCAGGCCTGCCCTGTCCTTAGGGGGGCGTTTGAGCCCAAACGCCTGGGGTCCCAAGTTCGGTCAATTCCGAGTTTTGACGAGTTTAAGTGTTTCCCGGTTGGAATAGAAGTCTCCTACACGTTTAGGGTTTGTCCTAAACATATAAATAGACCCCAAAAACACAACTTAGAGAATTCAGAAGGCATACGAGGGGATTTGAAGAGACGGACGGCAAGACATCAATTTGTACAAATTTTCTTCATTACTTTGTAGTTTCATTACGCAAGTTATTTTAGAGTTGATTCTTTTGAACATGTTTAGCTAATTTCTTTAATCTAGGGTTTTGGTAGAACCCGTTGGAGGATGAACTTATTGTGTTATTAATATAGTTCAGATGGTTTGATTAATCTCTATTTGTTCAACTACGTTCTTGTTGTAGTTAATTGAATGGCCATCAATTAGCTGTGCCTATTTATTATGTATCTACTTGAGAGAGAGTGCATATTTAGGTAGTTGTTTGAACAACATCACTCCCGGAGTATAGATGAAAATCATAACCGAGGGTTTAGAGGTTGGATTAGAGATAACGATACCTCGGGTGCAATCTAAAGTGAACTGTAATGCAATCTAGCTAGCGTAACTTGAGAGAGTGCGTCTAGTAAATTATCATAATTACTTGAGAGAGATTTATGGTAGATAGAGTGTTCATGATTTATAAATACAACTAATCAAGCTATATAAAGTATCCGAGAAGTAAATTCATCGATGGGGGAAACCATAACCTTAGATCTTTATTACAATTGTTTACACCTTAGCGTAGTTAATCTTTAGTTTTAATCTTTAGTGTTAGTAATTTAAATAACATCAGTGGTTAACGGATCAAGTTTGGAGTTTGAAGAAGTGCTTTGTTGTCATCTGGTGTGACCGCACCTGCGAGGATTTGGACGGAGGTGCGGAGCTGCAGGTGCGAGATTTGCTAGCTTGGCAGGGAGCGCAGGTGCGATGTAATTTCCGCACCTGCGAAGGCGCAGATGCGGAAAATGGGGCGCAGGTGCAGGTTTTGGCTGGATTTGAGGAAGCCGTAGGTGCGGGAGCTTGGTCGCACCTGCGGAATCGCAGGTGCGAGATGAGGATCGCAGGTGCGAAAATGAGGCTGGGCAAATTGTTTTTAAAATGGAAATTCTTGGCCATTTCTTCATTTTTTCACTTGGCATGGGCAATTGTGAGGAGCTTCAAGGAGGGGTTTTCGTCAAGCATCAAGGGGTAAGTTATTCCCACTCATCTCAAGTTAAATACAAGGTATATGCATGGATTAAAACATGAAAAATTGTGGGGAAATTGGGATTTTTGGAGGAATAACATAGAAATTGTAATTTGGATTTTTACCACGAATTGAGCATCAATATTTGAGTAAAATGATATATTTGAGTTAGTAAAGCTATGGGTAGAATTTATCTTCGAGAAATTTCAGATTTCCGGGCACGTGGGCCCGAGGGAATTTTTGTCAATTCCTTGAGCGGAGATAGGAGTTTATATAATTTGAATTGTTAACAAATATTAGAGTATATTTTCATTGGGTTGCCGTTATTTTGTTAGTTTTGGAGCGTTGTGCATCAATTGGAATCGTCAGAAGGGCTTGGGAGCTTGTTATAGAATTTCGGAGCGAGGTAAGTCTTCTTTCTAACCTTGTGAGGGGGAATTGTCCCCATGGGTGAACTAATTAAATATGTGCTACTATTTGTGGGGGCTACGTACACACGAAGTGACGAGGGCCTGTGCGTAGCTACTATTATGCTTATGTCCGGGTAGTCTAGGACCCACTAGCATGCCTTACATGTTGTACATGTGATCCTGTCAGTAACATTAGACTGATAATGCAATTGAATTTGTAATTTATTTCCTAAGAATTCTAGAGTGTACCTTTCTTAATCATTTAGAAATAGAATTGACTCCTTCGTGGATAATTGTATTTTTGATAAGGTTATATTTTAGAATATTGTTAAACATTGGAAAATGAATTTCGAGAAAAGATTTAAATACTATTTTTTTGACCTTTAAAAGAGAAATTTGTCAGTTACTTGAGTATTTGTTTTCCCGATGTAGTGGGGGTGGACTGTTGATTGTGCATGACCGCTTCGCAATTTACATTCCGCGAGCGGAGTATTATTTTCCCCACTCTCATGGGAGCGGATCGTACGCCACGGCGAGATTGAAAGATATATTATGGTTCAGGCCGTTCGACCCTCGACAGTGCACAGATATGATTATTATGATGGCTCAGGCCAGTTGTCCTTATCTCATATGCGCATGCTAAATAGTTAATGATTTTCATGGATTTTGAAGTGATAAGATATTTGAGGGAAAAAATGAAGAAGTAATTGTTTACTTAAGATATTTTGGGGAAAATAAAGTAGTAATTGTTTATTTACTTTCAGTATTTATTTGAATTACAGTTATCTTTAATGTTTACTGTTTTTATCATCCTCGTATGCCTATTACTGATATCATATCCTGTTAAATTATTTTGTTGGACCTTAGTGAATGTCAAGTCAACCTCTCGTCACTACCTCTCTGAGGTTAGGCGGGATACTTACTGTGTATACGTAGTTTTCGTACTAATGCTACACTTGTTGTGCATTTTTATTGCACGGGTACTTCCACAGCGATGTGACCGGCTTGGAGACTTAGGTGAGCTGCATCATCCTGAGGCGACCCGCAACCGACAGAGTCTCCCTCATATTGTATTTATTTTAAATTTTAAATTCCCGGTCCAATTTATATTTCGGGCAAGCTTTATAGTATTTGTAATATTCTTAAAATTTTCTCATGTACTTGTGTCACTGGGTTCTGGGGTGTGTTTGGGATGTATTTTATAAAAATGGAATATTAAACTGTAGTATTTATACTTAGCGGATTTTATTCAGTTATTATGTAATAAAGTGAAAGGTAATGATTTCAAAAATGCTAAAACAGGAAATTTTACTTAATCATTTAATGATTGGCTTGCCTGACAGTGGTGTCCAGCGCCATCACGACCTTATGGATTTTGGGTCGTGACAGTTATACACCAAAAATTTCAAGCAATTTTCTTATATAAAGGGGTTAGGATTTTATGAAAATCCATTTAAAAAATATTCTAACTCCCGTTCAAACTTTTCTTCTTGTTAAATTCTCAAGAATTTTTTCATAATGTCTAAAGAGCGAAGAATAAGAGTTTCATTATATTGGGGGGTGAGGTTGTGATGGAGAATAACTCTGTGAGGTACAGTTTACCTCCACGGTGTCATGTTAAATTTCCACTTATAATGGAAGACGATACATTGGTATCGTTGTTGATGTTTTATACGTCAATACACAAGAGAGTGGGTGATTTTTGTGGTGTCCAATTTTCGAGTGTTATCATTATAGAAGGACCTGGTTCTTCTATGTGTTCCAACTCGTACTGTTGCAGAATAATAAATGCAGAAAAGTAAAGAACACATAGATTTTTACGTGAAAAACACCTGGCTCACAAGGTGAAAAACCACGACCTACTACTCAGTAGGATTTTCTCCAAATACTTCACTACAACAATGAGCCAAACAACATTTACAAAATAAGCTCTTTTCTAAACCTAAGGATTAACTCTAACCCTTTGTGGTAAACTAGCCTCTAACTATTTGCGACAAACTTCAAGTTAACTCTAACTTGAACACTCAGTACCTATTACAATTGCTTCTAGATAAAACTGAAAGGTACAATTTGTAATCACCTACTAGAAATAAACTAGACTAAAAGATAACAAATGGAACTGGTTCTTCTAGCTGGCTCAAGTAGCTCCAGATTCGCATTCTCCAATTTGGCTCGAACTGGTTGCAAAATTTCTTCACGAATTTTGCTCTCAATTCTTGATAAATTTCTATTTTTGTGCGTCTATATACAATAAGAACAATCTGTAATTTATAGGAGTTAGTNCTATTTCCTTTCTTGGGCCAACAAATTTCCCCTTTTTGATAATGACAAACTCTGTGCTTCGGGCCTGTTTCAGCTTAGTCCAACATTACACATATAAGAGTATTAAGCATTTATCACAAATAACCAGGTTCATTAGGTTATAAATATCACATGTTTAGAGCACAACCTATCTTCCCCTTTTGGCATCATCAAAAAGTTGCAAAACAATTGTGTGAATCCCAGATTTTTAACACTTACTCATGGCCATTTGGGCAACTGCATATGCAATCATGGATTAATCATCAATAATCAACTAAGAATTAAAACTATCAAAAAATAGAGATACTGAATCAGAGCAAAAAGCATCAGATTTCATTGATAGAGCGAATACGATTCTGCCACAATCCACAAAATAAAACAAAAACAGTTAAAACATGAGCAAAAAACAAAAATTCTGAATCTGGGTCACTGAAAATTCTAGGCAGGCTAGGAAATTAAGGCTTGGAAAAACTGCAGACCTGGTTCATTTAGCCAAGATGGATGGTTCATCATACTTAGAAACAGATGAAGACTTCTTTGAGGAAGTCTTGGCTTTCTTGAGCTTAGGGGTCTGAACCTCTACCTCTGCCACTTTGTCACTTTGATGGACCGGGTCCATCTCATCCACTTCAACAGCCTCAATAGGCACAACAACCTTTTCTTTCCCTTTTTCCACTCTTTTCTTCTTACTCTCCTCTAAAGCTCTCTTCAACTCGTCCTCACTTTGCTTTACCTTGCTCCTTGTAGTTCTTCCTCTTGGAAGAGAAATATTAGAAGTCTCAAAAGGAACAACTTTTCTTTTCTTACTTTCTCTTATTGTTCCAGACGTTTGAGCTTTAGGAGTTCTTTTCTTCTTTGGATTATAATTATTGCCTAACATTTTCAGCAGATCCGCCAGGGTTTCCTCAGTAGATGAACCGGGTTCATCTGTGTGCTTTCCTAAATTTACAAACCCTTCAGCGGTTTCTCCTGATTCACTTCCCCCTGCGTTCTTGCTACTTTCTTCCTCCTTTTCTGGATCAGCTCCACAAATAGCCATTCTAACAGATTCAGATGTGGGTAAAGAATCAACCACTTCCTTCCCTTTTCCCCTTCTCATTACTCTGTACTCCCTCACTCTCCTTTTCTTTTCTATTTTATTTTTACCTCCTCTCCTTCTTGTCTCGGGCATTTCCACATATACCACAGACCCAACCAGTATGAACCTATTTTCTAAGTTTTTCAGCAACATCAGAGATGACCTCAGAAGAAGGACCTGGGACAGATGTTACCTGAGTAATCAAAAGTTTGGGAATGTTTTTGTAAGGGAGGGGATGTCTTGAATGAACTTTTAGTTTTGAATTGACGGTTAAGGCTTCCCTAGAATCTAGGTATTTTAATTTGGTGAGGATTTTTGTTGAAACAGAACTGGTTCAAAGTCAAATGAATAGGCTTTGAAAAGANCCATGTATTTACATTCTGAACTGGTTCAATTAAGTGATCTTAGTCATCCCTAATAGTAACCTGTTCCTTTTAAAATGCTCTCTACTCAGTGCTTTTGTAAAGATATCTACATGGTTTCACAACCAACTAGTTACCCCTTGATGTTCCTTCATTGCTTTGTTGCAGTGGAACAGGTTCAGGTACAGGTTCCAATGAAGTTTGGGAATTATTTTGTTCTATTCCCCCTGTCATGTTGCCTGGGATGGATGAACCTGTTCCATCACCTGTTCCTTCCTCCAGTGTTGCTTTAGTTTGGACTGAGTTTCTGACCAGCCCAATTTCTTCATCATCTTGTTCATTACCAACTCCAGTGATTTCACCTTTCTTTCCATTTCCAAAGGAGACATTTCCTCCTTTGAGGTCCTCAAGTGAAAGGAACTAGTCCTTGTTGCCAGCCATGTGTTTTGAGAAACCACTATCCATGTACCATATTTGGCTACTACCTTTCACTTGAATCTATAAAAGAAAATCAAGGGTTAGTCTTAGGAACCCAAACTAGTTTGGGTCCCTTTCTATAAGCAAAAGGATGAATTAAATTCTTTTTAGCCCAACTTGGTAGCCAATTCTTCCCTCGAANTTGAGGTCCTCAAGTGAAAGGAACTAGTCCTTGTTGCCAGCCATGTGTTTTGAGAAACCACTATCCATGTACCATATTTGGCTACTACCTTTCACTTGAATCTATAAAAGAAAATCAAGGGTTAGTCTTAGGAACCCAAACTAGTTTGGGTCCCTTTCTATAAGCAAAAGGAAGAATTAAATTCTTTTTAGCCCAACTTGGTATCCAATTCTTCCTTCGAACAAAACTTTTGTTCTTTTGACTGGCCTTTTCTTTTGCATTATATTCACTTTTAAAGTGACTAGTCTTACCACAGTGAGTACAAATCTTGTTCTCAGGAAGAGTGAGGTACTTTCTTTTAGGATCCCACTTAGGTAGCGGATTCCCAAAGCCAAGTCCTCTTCTATTGCTACTATGATGTTCCTGTAGCCATGTCAAATCATCATATGACCTTTTCCATTTGCTAGTTCTATCTAGTTCATGCTTGACCTTGCTTAGATCCTCCTTAAGGACTCTTATCTTCTCATCTCTTTTGTATAACTCGTCTTTCATTTTCCTAGGTTTTCTTCTAATGTGAGTTGTGTGTGATCAGCTTCGTTTTTACCTGTTCCTAGTTTCAGTTTTAGATTTTCAGATCTTAGCTCTAGGATAGTGGTGTCAAGTTCATGAACCTGGTTCTTTAACTCAGCATTTTTACTATCACTTTCTCTAGCCCTAAGTTCCAGATTTTGCACTTAGCTTTCAAAATCACACACTCCTTAGACAGTTGTTTCTTTTCATTGTTTAGATCCTCAGATTCATCAATGAAATCCAGGAGTAACTCAGATAACCTTTCTTTAGACAAAAATTTAATCTTGTCTTTGAGATGAATTATACTTACCTCAAATTCCTCATCGAATTCTCCAATTGCCATAAGTGCTTGTTCATCTCCATCTTCATCATCTGACTCCTCATCTGAACTTTCACCCCAAGTAGCAACCATTGCCTTTGTTGATGTTCTTTTTTTCTTAGGTTGAACCTTCTCCTTCTTCCTGTTCCTTCATTCAGCTTTTTCTTTCTTCCATTCAATTTCCCACTGAGGGCAGTTTTTGATGTGGTGATCAGTCTTGCCACACTTGTAACACCCCTCATTGGTTTGTTTTTTAGGAACCCTTGGTTTGTTGTAGCTTCCACTTCTTGAAGGAACATTTTCTCTCATTAGGTACTTCTTGAAGTCCTTTGTCATCAAGGTCATTTCATCCTCCTCCAGATCAGCTTCTTTAGTGATTCTGAATGTCAAACTCTTTTCCTTCTTGGGACCATCCATCTTCATAATCTACCTTCTAAGTTCATAGGCAGTGAGATTTCTAATCAGCTCATCCAGCTTAAGAGTTGCAATATTCTTAGATTCCTGAATGGGTGTAATTTTGCTTTCCCAAGAGACTGGCAAGACCCTTGTCAGAATTTTCTCAACCTTGTCTTCTTCAAGATTGACCCTTCCAAGAGACTTGAGTTCATTGGTCAGTGTAGTGAACCTTGTATACATCTCTTGGATGGTCTCTCCTTCCTTCATGGTGAAATTCTCATATTGAGAATATAGTAGAGTTCATTTTGACCTCTTCACTTGAGGTGTTCCTTCATGAGCCACTTGCAAAGTGTCCCAAATTTCTTTGGCAGTGGTACAGCCTTGAATTCTACTATACTCGTCTGGACCGAATCCACACACAAGCCATTTCTTGGCCTTAGCATTTTTCTCCCACTTTCTCAAATCCTCAACAGTGCAGTCAGCTCTAGTCTTTGGCACATCTACTCCTTCAACAATATTTTTCATGGTGGCTAAAGGACCGTCAGTGAATATGTCCCATAGTTCATAGTCTTCTCAAATTAAGTGATCCTTCATCCTATTCTTCCACCAGGAGTAGTACTGACCATTGAAGAGTGGAGGCCTAACAGTTGATTGTCCTTCCTAGTTCCCAGGTGGTGCACTCATCTTGATCTTTTCCTAAGGTGTTAGCCTCTTCAAGGATAACCCGCTCTAATACCAATTGATGTTTTATACGTCAATACCACACAAGAGGGTGGGTGATTTGTGTGGTGTCCAATTTTCGAGTGTCGTCGTTATAGAAGGACTTGGTTCTTCTATGTGCAACTCGTACTGTTGCGGAATAATAAATGCAGAAAAGTAAAGAACACCGAGATTTTTACGTGGAAAACACCTAGCTCAAAAGGTGAAAAACCACGACCTACTACTCAGTAGGATTTTCTCCAAATTCTTCACTACAACAATGAGCCAAACAACATTTACAAAAAAAACTCTTTTGTAAACCTAAGGATTAACTCTAACCCTTTGTGGCAAAATAGCCTCTACCTATTTCCGACAAACTTCAAGTTAACTATAACTTTAACACTCAGTACCTATTACAATTGCTTCTAGATAAAGTTGAAAGGTACAATTTGTAATCACCTACTACAAATAAACTAGACTAAAAGACAACAGATGGAATTGGTTCTTCTAGCTGGTTCAAGTAGCTCCAGATTCGCACTCTCCAATTTGGCTCGAATTGGTTGCAAAATTTCTTCACGAATTTTGCTCTCAATTCTTGATAAATTTGTGTTTTTGTGCGTCTATATACAATAAGAAAAATCTGCAATTTATAGGAGTTAGTAGATAAGGAATTAACTAGAATCCTAATGCAACTCTTCCTTGGTAGAAGAGTTCTAGTCAAATTCAACTCCTAAATTATTCCTTATCTTAGATTTTGTTCTTATTGAATAAGGAGTCCTTCTCCAATTTCGTTTTTTCAATCTTTTCGATCAGAAGATATCTCAATTTTACCAGAATACATTTATCTCATGCATGTGCATCTCATGTGCCTTTAACTCTATTGGTCTATGTCACCTGTGATGGACCTAGTTCGTCTCGGAGTTCCTTTGTCAATCTTCAAAACTATTTCCTTTCTTGGGCCAACAGTTGTTATGCAAAAAAATGAGTGTGAGGAAATGTTCGGTGAAACTTAAAGTAACTGGAAGATATTCGTATTCCGTCACTCTGCAAGGGGTTGCTTTTTACTCGGAGTTTAACATCGAGGATGATGAAACTTTGAGAGATTTTTCTGAGGACTCCGGATGAATACCGGGAATTTCATGTAATCAAATGTTGGATATGTACGTCAAGGTCGAAGACGTTCCCAACAATGAGGTTGCGCATAGTAGGGATAAACCCCAGTCAACGGGTGGTTATTCTGGAGCAGTTTTTGCCGGACAGGTTCCAGATGAAAGAGTTTGCCTTGATTTAAACTTATCACTGCCGGCGAATGAGTAGCGAGGAAATAATTTCTCTCCTGCTTTACATAATTCACAAGACGAGTGGTAAACTTCAATTTTCCTTTGTGTTACGATGTATATTTTTGTCGTATTGAATTTGTATTAATGCTCATATATTCCACAGGGGGTATCGACTTGATATGAGTTTTACAAGTTATGAACCCACGCATAGTTGGAATATGCCTAGTTTTGGTGTGTTGGATCATGGTGGTCCATCCGGGAGTCATCACCAACATGAAAATGTCCATCATGGAATTTCATCACATTACGACTTGTAAGTGAAGTGATACAGCTATATGGAAAGTATTTATTAATTTTAGTAGCTTATTATTTTGTTGGTTGTGCAGTGAAAACGAGCAAGTTGAACCAGCTGTCCTCACTCAATTGCCCGAAGATGACGTATTAAATTGGGATCCAGTAGTGCACAGAGTGAGGAAGAGAACAGTGATTACGACAACAATGCCGAGAAATCCGGAGATGAGACACCATTCCCTCATGAGGATGGTGATGAGGAGGATGAGAATGAAGGACCTGATTTGACGAGGGAGTATGCTCACCCCCCCCCCCCTTAGACGAAGAGTGTACGAGTCCCAAGTGTCATTTCATTCAAGGGAGATTTCTTACCTTGATAACTTGCCAAGCATGCTGGATGTGGAAGCTCTCATAAGGGATTTTTATTCGGACAACAATGTGGGATGAGTCTAGACCAACGGTACTGGCAAAGGGCTTGCTTTTTCCTGATAAAGCACGCGTAAGCAGGGCTTGTAAAATGCGCAACGTAAAAGAGTGTCGTGAGATGCAGGTATGGGAGTCAAGTCCGGATGTATAAAGGTTGTTTGTCGCAGGTGGTTTTGGCCATGTCATTGGATGTTGCGTGCGAGCAAGAAGAAGACAGGTCTGTGCAAAGTGGGTAAATACATTCCCACCCACACATGTGAAATGGACACATTCAACGGGAATCACTTCAACGTGGATATTGACTTGATTTCTCTTATCATTATTCCACACCTCGAAGCGTCCATAAGGTATAAAATCAAAGAGTGCATTACATTAGTCCACCAGGAATATGGTCATACCATTAACAAAAGAAAGTCATATCTCGGGCACAAACGAGCGTTTGAAATTGTCTATGGTAACTGGGATAAGTCATTTGCAGCTTTACCCAAGTACATGGCCGCATTGCAGCACTTTAACCCTGGGACGGTTGTTGAATGGAAGCTTGAGTGGAGTCCGGGAAAACCACAATATATATTCAATTACGTGTACTGGGCGTTTAAACCAGCAATTGATGGTTTTTCGCATTGTCGGCCCGTAATATCCATAGACGGCACTCATGTCTATGGAAAGTACGATATCAAGTTGTTGATAGCCGTTGCAGTAGATGCTAATGGAAAGATGTCACGACCCAAAAATCCATTAAGGTCGTGATGGCGCCAGACACCATTTGTCAGGCAAGCCAACACGCAATAGATAATTAAAATTCTTATTTTAGTATTTTGAAATCGTTACTTTCCATTTCATGATATAAAATCAATAAAATTTACTGAGTGAACAATGATGTTTAACAATTTAATTAACTAATACATCCCAAAATCGTCCCAGAACCCGGTGTCACAAGTGCATGAGAAATTTCTAAGAAAAATCAAATGAAATACAATAACCGTCCAAAATACAAATGGGGCAGTAAAGAAAGTACAACTCAATACTTTGAAGGAGACTCTGCTGGCTGCGTGTCGTCTCGAGAGGTGCAGCTCACCTAAATCCTCATATCAACCATGCCACGATGCCAAGCGGGGCCACTAGATATACATGTACATGTGCAACAAAATGCACAGCAAGTGTAGTATGAGTACGAAAACAACGTGTACTCAGTAAGTATCCCGCCTAACCTCGAAGAGGTAGTGACGAGAGGTCGACTTTGACACTTACTAAAGGTCAAATTAATGTAATCAAGTGTGATGTCAAACATGGATGTTCTATCAAATAACATATAACAGCAGGAAAGGACAACTTCTTCCATAATTTATAAATCCCAGTTTCTGTCATCTCAGTTAACCACTCATATCTTAAGGAAATTAAACAGTTCAAATCACAGATGGTATCCAGCAAATATCATGCGCAGGAAATGTCGAGGGTCGAACGGCCCGAACCAACATAAATGTAAATTGTGCACTGTCGAAGGGTCAAACCGCGCGAACCATAGATGCATCTATTAACCTGTTGTGGCGTACGGCCTGCTCCCATGAGAGTAGTGGAATAAATCACCCTGCTCAGGGAATATAAATTGCGAATCGGTCACACATAATCATACCCATTCAAACAGTCCACCCCGACTACATCGGGAAAACAAGTACCCAAGAAAATGACAAATTTCTCCTTTTAATGATCACAAAAATAGTATTTAAATATTTTTCTAGAAATTCATTTACCAAGTTTGATAAGGTTTAAACACTTTAATTTCATCAATAAGGTTACAAGTATGGCAAATAAAACATATTTTTAGGGCCTAGACTACCCGGACATAAGCATAATAGTAGCTACGCACGGACTCCCGTCACCTCGTGCGTACGTAGCCCCCCACAAATAGTAGCACATATTTAGTTATTTCACCTATGGGCACAATTCCCTCTTACAAGGTTAGAAAGGAGACTTACCTCGCTCCGAAGATTCATAACCAGCCTCCAAGCCCTTCCGACGGCTCAAATTGATGCACCATGCCCAAAACTATCCAAATAACGGGCAAACCAATGAAAATGTACTCTGATACTTATAACAATCCAATTTATATAAATTTCCAACTCCGCTCGGAAAGTTGACAGAATTGCCCTCAGGCCCACGTGCCCGGATTCCGAAAGTTTTCGAAGATGAAGATTACCCATAACTTTACGAATTCCAATATATAGTTCTCTTTCAGTTTTATGCCCAAATTCGTGGTAAAAATCCAAAATACCAATTCTAAGTCTTCCCACCAAAACCCCAAATTTCTACAAATTTTCTTCTCTAATCCATGCATAATCCAAGTATTTAACTCAAGATGGGAAGAAATCACTTACCTTATGGAAGATGCCGAAAATACCACTCCAAAATCTCCTCCCATCGAAGAAATGAAGTGCAAATGAGCCAAGACCTCGTTTTTAAAATACACACTGCCCAGACCCAACCTCCGCACCTACGGCCTCTAGCCTCGCACCTGCATGCCCTCAGGTGCGCCCAAGCACCCGCACCTGCGGCTTCCTCCTTCCCAGTCGGGCTCTGCACCTGCGCTTCCTCTTCTGCATTTGCGCCTTCGCAGGTGCGGAAATAACCTTTCACCTGCGCCCCCAGCCAAGCCAGCCAAATTGCGCATCTGCGACACCAAAACCGCATTTGCGGCCCTTATTGCGCAGGTGCGGTGGCACCAGACACCAGATGCTTCAGCCGTTCCTCAACTCCAAATTCAATCCGTTAACCACCCGGAATCCACCCGAGGCCCCCGGGACCCCGTCCAATCACACCAACCTGTTCCAAAACATAATGCGAACCTGCTCGAGGCCTCAAATCACATCAAATAACATTGAAACGATGGATCTCATCACAATTCAATCTTTTTGAATTTTGAAACTTCCAACTTCTACATTCGCTGCCGAAACCTATCAAATCACGTCCGATTGACCCCCAAATTTTGCACACAAGTCACATTCAATATTACGGACATGCTCCAACTTTCGGAATTGTAATCCGACCCCGATATCAAAATTTTCACTTCCGGTTCAATTCCTCAAAACCTTCAAATTTTCTATCTTTAGCCAAATGACTCCAGAATGACCTACGGACTTCCGATCGCGCTCCTAACACCAGAATCACCATACGGATCTATTCCCAGACTCGGAATCCCAAACGGACATCAACAACACTGAATTGCACTTCAACCCAGACTTATGAAATTTCTTCCAAATTACTAACTTCCCCAATATGCACCGAAACGCTCCCAGGTCATCCAAAACCCGCTCCGAACATACGCCCAAGTCCAAAATCATCATACGAACCTGCTGGAACCTTTAAATCCTGATTCTGAGGTCGTTTACTCAAAAATCCAACCTTTAGTCAATTCTTCCAACTTAAGGCTTCCGAAATGAGAATTTTCTTTCCAATTCGACTCCGAACTTCCCGAAATTTAGTTCTGACCAAGCCTAAAAGTCATAATACCTGAAATGAAGTTTTTCATGGACTTAAACCGCCAAACGACGCGCTAGAGATCAAAATGACCGGTCGGGTCATTACATTCTCTCCCACTTAAACATGCGTTCATCCTCGAACGTGCAAAGAACTGCTCTGGAGTTATCTGAAATCATCGTTTAACACTTTGTGCACCTACATGTGCTGCCATCACTCAGTTGAGCGCATTAGCTCGATCAAATTCGAAGATATCTTCTTTTATCCATATAATAAGCTCAGAACCCAGTTCCAAGTCCCGAAATTCTCTGTCAGGCATGTTTCCAATTTATGAACACCGAATCAATCACTACACGAGGTTCTAGAACATGATTGCTTGCCTTTGCTAAATTAGCACCATACACTGCATAATTCATCATTTAACCATAATGACATTCCCTGATCTTAATAGCCAAAATTGCACGAATCTGATGCTCCCAATGCACCTCATGACATATATATAGATCTTTTTATAACGCTTACGCTACCACCACAACGGAGGAGATGTGTAGGAATTCACAACCAACTGCACAGTCAACAAATCATTGAATCTCTCCTCTTGACTAGAATCACCACTCATTACGAACCAAATAATGGTATTTGTCCTTTAATATACTTCACATAATCTTATCCCACTAATCCTTGATCTAATAATCTCATCTCACCCAGTATGAACTGCTCAGACAACAAGTCACTCCAGACATGACCAACAGTCTCACATGATGCCACAATGCGCCAATAGGCCATAACTCGAACACGATACATAAAGAAACAAACTCTAGAAAGAACTAATCAGCTCACACAAATAATATGAAATTTCCTCAGAAAATAGAAAGCAAAACACAAGAAAATAGATTTAGGGAACCGTACTCAACATCACACTGTTGCGGCGTGCAACCCGATCCAAATAATGTGCCCGTGGAGGCTGCCACCCGATCCAAATAACATAACCGTGGCGGCGTGCCACCCGATCCAAATAACATACCGTGGCGGCGTGCCACCCGATCCAAATAACATAACAGTGGCGGCGTGCCACCCGATCCACACATAAAATTCACTTAAGGAGATAAACACCGAGCTAAATTGCTCATTACCACAAAAAATCGATTATCGGTCACAAGCACGCTAAGTGCATAATACCATCCTGGGGAGACTGATAGAGCCATACGCTACAAAACTCAAGCACAGCTGAGGTGCGATATATAATCTGAATCTCAAGAGCTATCCTGCTCACATAACATCATCACAACGCGGAATCTC
The DNA here is from genome assembly GCA_005239505.1 of Nicotiana paniculata. Taxonomy (NCBI): domain Eukaryota; kingdom Viridiplantae; phylum Streptophyta; class Magnoliopsida; order Solanales; family Solanaceae; genus Nicotiana; species Nicotiana paniculata. The sequence goes on from ML319875.1 coordinate 15,056, forward strand.
AACACATTGGAAATTATCAAGCCATTTCACATCTCACACAACACAACATAATATTTCATGAAATGGACGAAGATGGAACAACATTTAATGTTCTAATATCCCTCCGAGAGAAGCGCCATACTAAAACGAACCCCTCTGACTCACATGGAGCCCATAATCATATTTAAATCCATTCACAACCTTCGAGTCGATTCCGCTCGCACCGAACTAGGCTAATAGCCTTACCTAGGTCCATAATAACCCACTCTTTCTCATAAAACGCAAGAACAACCATCATAGCCGGAGCAAAACCCCTACATCCGCAACTAAATGAACCGAGCGCCCTTCGGGCATAAAGTCTAAAATAAACAATATTATACTTCTTTATACTTGGTCTGAATCTTCAATCAATTAAGTGATTACATGTCATACGATGTTCCCGTGGTCACGTTGCCACGACCTTCCACACAAGGTAATAAGTCTGCACATCCACACCACCGATCACATTAATGCTGTAAAGCTAACCAAGAAACCTGCAACTAGAACGCAAAGCCTCTTACACCACCACCGATCTCAGGTGACACTGAAGACGATACCAGCTTACTCTAAACATCCAAATACCTTTCCTTGCTCATCAGAGCTCGTGACATCCTCGTCAACACCGAACCGCAACCTTGATCCTTACCTCAAATTCCATACTGCTCATTGCACCTAACATACCAATATGAAATAGCACAAGAATTCCATCATAACTCCTGAACGACTACAAGGGCGAACATTTTATCACATAGAAACCTTTTATTTAACTCAATTTAAGAGAACCATAACAACACACGAATGAATTCTCATAATCACAAAACATGCAAATCCTCAGGTAATAGCCTATGCCACCATAATCCTTCCGGGATCCGCCTGCACTTTTCCAAATTTCCATTACTTGTATCATTCTCAAACTCTACCTCTGCAGGCCATAACCGATTCACCCGAATACCCCAAACTGAAACTGAAACGACACTTAGCCTCACGATCAACTTATCGAAAGCAGACTCCCCCCACTTGCTCAAGCCATAAGTCAAGATGAACAATAACTCACAATGTCCATACGTTAACACCGCCTCAATATCGCAGTGAGATTCAATTAAACCTTCCATAAGCTCATATAACACCACCCATCTTATACCTTAATCCAATTCGCACTCACCTTCGGGTGATTTCATTCCACGAGACTACTTTGGCTCCAAGCCCATGAACCGTTTTATGCTCTCCTTGCACGCATATTCACATCTTCGACTGGCATACCCATTACGCTAACCCTTCTACGAACTCGAAGTCATTTTCTCCTTTTTCCTCCAAATGCTACTCTGCACGCCGAAGATAACATAGAACACTCCACCCATATTCTCCTTCTCAAAATTCTGCTGTAAAAGCTCGATTCTTAAACATACCGTGGGCTTGAAAGCCTTAGACACCACATTCTGACCTTTGAATCTACTAGGACCGTTTTTGAGAGTCAACCACTCTGGCTTGGTCCCGAATATAATCAACTCCACGGCTTAGCTGGCACCTGAACACCCATCTTGAATAAGCACCCGACTGAATCACTTCCCTTGCAAATTACCTCTGTACTAAGCATAAATCCTGAATCTTCTCAAAGTCCGAACACAAGTCAATAAGGCCAATTATATCACTCCCAAAGAATTCCTCGGCTTAAATTACAACTTATGCCCTATTCCCTTGGCTACATTAACCCACCATTATGCCGACAACCAGAATTTCACCAGTAGATACTATACAACCCAATCATAAGCGGTGGGACTCTCCCACTTAGCCTGAAGCTGCTATTACACAAATCTGAAACTCACCAAGAACCTTCCTTCATTGTTGACACGATCCTGCATAACCAACTCGCCAAATTCCTTGAAATCCTTCTGTTAGCATTTCACAAACACTCTGAGTCATTAACCACATTCTCATATCCGAACTCTTGTTGAATAGTCAGTAAAACCCCTTGCAAAAACTCCGCCAACCACGCAACCACTGACCTGCTCACAGAAGATAACCCACTGCGAAAATTACCAACTGACACCTTCCAACGACGTTGTACTGCACAATCTCTACGACATCAATACCCTATCCTACACCCGTTCTCATTTACCAACTTTACCAGTCCGTCCGCTCCTCATGGACATCTACTAAATGCGCGACAATATCTTCTAATTCATAGCTATGTTGCATACTTCTTCATATCGAACAACTCCTCTCTGTTGTATCCAATCTTCCGCCGAAATAGCCAATATTTCAATTTAAGCCTGTGGACCCAACCACCGTCCACTAAAATTCTCAAATCGCTCCAAACTTCTCCTCAAGATGTGCAGCTATCTTACCACAGAACTCATATGCTACACTGCCACTCTCCCACTTTGGTCAGACTCACTCCTCTAAGCAACTGCTCGACTTCCGCTTCTTACACCTGGCCTTCTAAAAATTTAACCATTGCTTGACACTTCCACATGTCTTTCCTCATCGTATGCTGCCCAGTTGTTGCCTCAAATCAATATCATTCTTTTTAGCACTTAAACCAACAGATCACCACAACTTCAAACCTCTCTGAAGATCATCTTCCTCAAGCCGCCTACATTAGAAATACTTATTCCATCCTGAACCACCGCACACCACGATTCCTGACAGCCGCTTCTTCAATACTACTTCACATTACTCTGACCCAATGCAACCGAAGAAACCATAGCACCGGCGAACTTAACACATCATATTCGATCAAAGACGACGATGCCACATCACAGATGAAGATTCCTCCTCACTTGGAAACACCCAGTCTCATTACTCTATCAACTCGAGCTTGATCATTTATAGTCCAATTGTCTTTCCTCTGCCGGAAATAAAATACTGAAATCTCGGAATCATGCTCCGAGTAGAACTCCTATCAAGTCATTCATTTCCCCGACATATGGGTAAACATCCTATCATCATATCAATACCGTGTGATAACCAATCATAAGCATCATAACAACCTGAGCATAGCCTCAAAGCTCTCAGAAACATAACTACTAAGCTGAAACAACATAATATCCTCCCGCAGAGCAATGACAATGGCCCCAACCAACTACACATGGAAAAACATCACGCACCATATCTGTAGTACCATTATAATTCCTCAAATTCTCGATCTATTACAAATGATTTGCATCGCGTAAGATAGAGTAGGAAAGAAACATAGGCATAAGCCTCAAAGGGATCAAACCGCACGATAAGGAATCAAGAAGTGAAGTACTCCTAACAGCCATGTAGCCTCTCGAAGATAAGTGCAGACGTCTCCGTACCGATCCGCAAGATTCTACTAAACTTGCTCATGACTCGTGAGACCTAAGGGAACCTAGTGATCTGATACCACGTTGTCATGACCCAAAAATTCATTAAGGTCGTGATGGTGCCAGACACCATTTGTCAGGAAACCAACACTCAACAGATAATTAAAATTGTTATTTTAGTATTTTGAAATCGTTACTTTCCATTACATTATATAAAATCAATAAAATTTACTAAGTGAATAACGATGTTTAACAATTTAATTAACTAATACATCCCAAAATCGTCCCAGAACCCGGTGTCACAAGTGCATGAGAAATTTCTAAGAAAAATCAAATGAAATACAATAACCATCTAAAATACAAATGGGACAGTAAAGAAAGTACAACTCAATAATCTGAAGGAGACTCTGCTAGCTGCGGGTCGTCTCGAGAGGTGCAGCTCACCTAATTTCCCATATCAACCATGCCACGGGGCCAAGCGGGGACACTAGATATACATGTACATGTGCAACAAAATGCACAGCAAGTGTAGTATGAGTACAAAAACAACGTGTACTCAGTAAGTATCCCGCCTAACCTCGAAGAGGTAGTGACGAGAGGTCGACTTTGACACTTACTAGAGGTCAAATTAATGTAATCAAGTGTGATGTCAAACATGGATGTTCTATCAAATAACATATAACAGCAGGAAAGGAAAACTTTTTCTATAATTTATAAATCCCAGTTTCCGTCATCTCAGTTAACCACTCATATCTTAAGGAAATTAAACAGTTCAAATCACAAATGGTATCTAACAAATATCATGCGCAGGAAATGCCGAGGGTAGAACGGCCCGAACCAACATAAATGTAAATTGTACTTTATAACAATTCAATTTATTTAAATTTCCAAATCCAATGAATGGGCAAACTAATGAAAATGTACTCTAATACTTATAACAATTCAATTTATATAAATTTCCAACTCCGCTCGGAAAGTTGACAAAATTGCCCTCATGCCCATGTGCCCGGATTCTGAAATTTTTCGAAGATGAAGATTACCCATAACTTTACGAATTCAAATATATAATTCTCTTTCAATTTCATGCCCAAATTCGTGGTAAAAATCCAAAATACCAATTCTAAGTCTTCCCACCAAAACCCTAAATTTCTACAAATTTTCTTCTCTAATCCATGCATAATCCAAGTATTTAACTCAAGATGGAAAGAAATCACTTACCTTATGGAAGATGCCGAAAATACCACTCCAAAATCGCTCCAAAATTGCCTTCCATCGAAGAAATGAAGTGCAAATAAGCCAAGACCTCGGTTTTAAAATACACACTGCCCAGACCCGACCTCCGCACCTGCGCGCCCGCAGGTGTGCCCATGCACCAGCACCTGCGTCTTCCTCCTTCCTAGCCAGGCTCCGCACCTGCGCTTCCTCTTCCGCATATGCGCCTTCGCCCCCAGCCAAGCCAGCCAAATTCCACATCTGCGACGCTAAAACCGCATCTGCGGCCTTTATTACACCAGATGCTTCAGCCCTTCCTCAACTCCAAATTTGATCCGTTAACCACCCGGAATCCACCCGAGGCCCTTGTGACCCCGTCCAATCACACCAACCTGTTCCAAAACATAATTCGAACCTACTCGAGGCCTCAAATCACATCAAATAACATCGAAACGATGGATCGCATCACAAGTCAATCTTTATGAATTTTGAAATTTCCAACTTCTACATTTGATGCCTAAACCTATCAAATCATGTCCGATTGACCCCAAATTTTGCACATAAGTGACATTCAACATTACGGACCTTCTCCAACTTTCGAAATCAAAATCTGACCTTGATATCAAAATTTCCACTTCCGGTTCAATTCCTCAAAACCTTCAAATTTTCTATCTTTAGCCAAATGACTCAAGAATGACCTACGGACCTTCGAATTCACTCTCGATCGTGCTGCTAACACCAGAATCACCATACGGAGCTATTCCCAGACTCGAAATCCCAAACAGACATCAATAACACTGAATTTCACTTCAACCTAGACTTATGAAATTTCTTTCAAAATACTAACTTCCACAATATGCACCGAAACGCTCCCGGGTCATCCAAAACCCGCTTCGAACATACGCCCAAGTTCGAAATTGTATACGAACCTGCTGGAACCTTCAAATCGTGATTTTGAAGTCGTTTACTGAAAAATACAATCTTTAGTCAATTCTTCCAACTTAAGGCTTCCGAAATGAGAATTTTCACTCCAATTCGACTCCGAACTTCCCGAAATTCAATTCCAACCACGCCTACAAGTCATAATACCTAAAATGAAGCTACTCATGGACTTAAACCGCCCAACGACGTGCTAGAGCTCAAAATGACCATTTGGGTCGTTACAACAGATATTTCCTCTAGCTTTTGTTGTTTGTGCCAATGAAAGCCAAGAGACGCAGACGCTGCTTTTGAACCACTTGAAAGAGCACATTGTCAAACAGCATTACGATATTTGTCTAATATCTGATCGACACGGTGGTATCTTAAGTTCTATGGAGAACTTGCCTGCATGGCAAGAACCTTATGCCTACCGCCGTTACTGTGTAAGGCACTTTAAGGCCAATTCCCAGAAGGCATATCCCAACAAGGATCTACATGATTTGATGTGGATGGCAGCAACAGACCACCAACAACATAAATTTCGGAGGCACATGGAATCTATCAGGCAAGAAGATGAGGCAGCCTATCGTTGGTTACTGCGACATCACCCTGAAAAGTGGACTTTGCATGCGGATGGTGGAAGACGATGGAGAATTCTGACTACAAACGTGTTAGAGTCGTTCAAAGGGTTATTGAAGTCGGCAAGAAGATTTCTTGTCACTGCCATGGTGCGGATGTCGTTCAAGCATATGGCGGAGAGGTTTGTTAAAAGGTCTGCAGCTGCAACATCATTGATGTAAAGGGGTGTTGAATTTATGCCAGTGCCGATGAAGAGATTTGAGAAATACAGGCGTCGAGCACATTGGCATTCATTTTGCAGTATGATAACGAAAGAAATGTTTTTGAAGTCCGCACCCCTATCCATCAAAATAGGGGGAATAATGTACATACTGTAAATGAATCTACAAGGTTATGCTCTTGTGGTAAATGGTCCATCTACCACATGCCTTGCTCACATGCCATCAAGTTCTTTCAACGTGTTGGTTTAGGTATAACCAACTATGTTGATCAACAATATAGTGTTGCCAAGTACCTAAACACCTATAGTGGGCAGATGTAGCTAGTGGGTGCAGAGCATTATTGGCCGCCGGAACCATTTAAAATGGTGTGTAACAAGTCTTATTTGTGTCGAATACAGGTGCAGAAGAGAACGCGTATACGGAACCAAATGGATGCTAGTGATACTGTGTCACGACCCCAAATCCTAACAGGCCGTGATGGCGCCTATCGTGGAACTAGGCTAGCCAACCATCACTTTATTACGCATTTGTTCAATTATAAGAGTCCCCAATTTAATAATAAGCATGCAACCAAGCATAGAATAGTGTAATTTAGTCTTAGTGTCCCAATAATAGTCTAAACAAAATCTCCCAAGACTGGAGTCAATAGTCATGAGCATCTAAGAATAAATAAATCTAACTCTGCTGAAACTATAATATATGTCTCTGAATCAAGTGCTAAAACTAAATAAGGAAGGGAAGTGGAGAAGTTGTGGATGCTGGACAGCTACCTCGAAATCCCGTAACAACTGCTAACGAACTGAGATAACTACTGCTCCAGACCGTCACCTGAATCTGTGCACAGAGGCATAGGGAGTCTTTATGAGTACGCCAACTCAGTGTAATGAAAATAAATCACAGTATGAGAATTATAAAACACACAATACAGATACACAATTTCACAAAACCAGTAAAACACCAAGTCACCATGTAGTATTCATCAAATACATAAGTTCGAAATAAGTTTCCAGAAATCCTTTGAAACAAGTGTAATATCAGTGTATCTCAGTAAAATTCTCAGTAAAAGCCAGTTTGAAAACGAAGTAAATCATAGTTCGAAAACTTAGTAAAATCATCATAAATCTACCCCTCGGGCCAAAATCATTTCTCGTAACAGTTGCCCCTCAGGCATTCTCACAATCACTCAGTAACAGCCCCGCGGGCAATAATCATCACTCAGTATCAGCCCCGGGGGCAATGATCATCACTCAATAGATACCTGCGCTCACTGGGGTTGTGTACAGACTCCGGAGGGGCTCCTACAGCCCAAGCGCTATAACAACATAAGACCTGAAAGCCTCCTCACAATATAGGCCTGAAAGCCTCCCTCATATAAGGCCTGAAAGCCTCCTCACAATATAGGCCTGAAAGCCTCCCTCATGTAAGGCCTAAAAGCCTCACTCAATAGACATTCTCAATTTGCCCTTAGGCCATAAACATACCGGGTTCTCAACCCAAAATAGTGTTTCATTTTTCAATAAATAGTATCAAATACTCTGAGTGTCAAAATAATTTATCAGGGAAGGACTGAGTGAAAAATCATAACATATCAGTGAGGAAAATATAGTAAACACAACCCCCAAGGGGAAAACAGATCGGCACTAGGCCCCAAACGTGGCTTACAGCCCAAAACATTTAAAAATATACAATTACTATTTAAGCACAGGCTTAAAAGTCGGTTTAGCAACTCAATAGTATCCTAAATAGGGAAGATATTTCTAAAGTTTCAACCTTTTCATTCCAAAACCCGTAAAAGGGTGCAGAGTCTGGGGTTTCATACCCTCATGGCAGGATTTAAAGACATTACTTACCTCAAAACTAGCCTGGAACTATTCCGCAACACGCTTGCCTCTCGTATCAACTTCCAAAGGCTCCAAATCTACCAAGTTCAAATTTTAATCATCAATTTATGCTTAAGGAATAAATTCCAATCGAAAAAAATCAAATTTAGCTAAAAAAAACCCGAATTTGGTCAAAACCCGACCCCGAGCCTGCATCTCGGAACTCAGAAATTTTTATACCAAAATATTCTTTATCATCTCACGAGTCCGTACGTATAAAGAACACTAAAATCGGAGCTCATTTGACCCCTCAAATCGACCCCTAAAGGTCTCATAATCTCAAGCCCTAAACCCACCTTTTTCTACTGATTTTCATGAATTAAATGTTGATATTATATTCTATAATCACCCATAAACGAGTTTTAATGATCAAAACACATATCTCTATGAAGAACAATGATTTACACTCTTAAAAATCGCCTCAAAAGCTTCTTCCGTTCAAAAATTGGAAGAAAACTCAAATTACTCGTTATATATATATTGTTCACGCCTTTTACTGCTCCCAATGGATTCCTTGTGAAATTCTAATTAATTTAGGCTTTTGAATCACTCAATTTTACGTTATAATGAAGGAGATATGTAGGTTTTAAGATTTGCAAATAGTGCAGGTTTTTAATACGTCATCAGGGGCAATTTCGTAATTAACCTAAAAAAATCTTGCAACCTTGGTAAAATGGCCATAAAATCCTCATACTATATCCAAATTCGACGATTCTTTTTTATACGGGTCCGTAATTATGATACGGATCTAAAGTTCCATTCAAAACAGTGATAGGAGCTCATTTGTTCAATAGCATATCATTTATGCTTGAGGAAACGACGTCGAAGCATAAGAAAAACGAGCACAACATAGCCCAAACCTATCTGAAACTCACCCGTGCTCCTCGGGACCCCGTACGAACATACTAACAAGTCCCATTACATAACTTGAACCTTAGTCGAACCTTCGGAACACCCAATACAACACCAAAATACCATATCTACGTCGAATTCAAGCCTAAGAACTTCTAAGTCTCCAACTTTCGCCAATTCAAGCCTAATTCAACATCGGACATCACAAAATTATTCTGAACACACTCCTAAGTCCCAAATCACCTATCGAAGCTATCCGAGCCATACAATCCGCATTTTGAAGTCGTTTACCAATAAGTCAACTCTCAGTTGACTTTTCCAACTACAAGGTTATTTTTAAAGACTAAATGTCTCAATTCTCACTACAGCCATTCTGAACTCGAGATAACCGACTCTAACACATCATAAACAACATAACCAACCCATGACAAGGCAATAACAATAATAATAATGTAAATTCTACAAAACAACCGACCGGGTTGTTACATACCGTTTATGCGCGTAAATGTGGTATATGCTCGCAAACAGAAACACGACCGTCGAAAATGTCCTTCGGCTGGTTTGGGTGGAAATAGTAATCAAGCTCGTGGTGGGTGTTCTTATAGTGTGCCCAACTATCAATGAGTTTATGTTGTAATAATTAGTTATTTTGTTTATGTTGCAAGATTTATAAAATAAAATTATGTTTGTTAATTATGAGTTGAACTCTTCCATTTCAGTTTTTAAATGATAATTATAAAAAATTATAGTAAAAATTTGTTTATGGGTTGTCTTGTCGAACTGAAAAAGTTGCCCAACTGACAAAAAGTTATTTTGTATCCGACAAAATCTTTAACATGCAAAGTATAGGGCGGTTATATACTACGTTATGTGTATATATAGCGCGGTTAAATACTACGTTATGTGTATATATAGCGCGGTTAAATATTCCGTTATGTGGGTTGTCTTGTCGAACTGAAAAAGCTGCCCAACTGACAAAAAGTTATTTTGTATCTGATAGAATCTTTAACACACAAAGCATAGCGCAGTTATATACTACTTTATGTGTATATATAGCACGGTTAAATATTATGTTATGCGTATGTATAACACGGTTAAATACTACGTTATGTGTGTTGTCTTGTCGAACTGAAAAAGCTGCCCAACTGACAAAAAGTTGTTTCGTACCCGTCAGAATCTTTAACACGCAAAGCATAGTGCGGTTATATACTACGTTATGTGCATATATAGTACGGTTAAATACTACGTTATGTGTGTTTCTTGCCTATAAATAACGGGCTCATTCTGACGGGTACGAAACAACTCTTTCTGCGCTCAACAATAACTAATAGCAAATCTTTCAAGAAAAGCAAGGTTTTTTTAACACTGTCACAAATGGTTGAACGTCTTTATGTACCGAGGTGCGAGTGCGGCAAAAAGTGCATGATTAATAGTTGTTGGGATAATGGTGAAGTTAGATGCCGCTATTGGCACTGTATGAACAAGTTTATAAGGTTCCCGACGAACTTATTTGCAATTTTGAGGTATGCGTTGATGAACCCTGTTATCAGGAATGCTACAAAGAATCTTTGCAGCATCTTCATAATTTGTGTTTAAAACTATGGGAACATGAAAGACAACATAAACGAGAACTTGAAGAAGTGAAGGCGAAACTAAAAGAGGTGGAAAAAGAAAAAAATAGGTTGGAAGAACAATTTAAGTGGTTGGAGCAGCGAATAATGGGCGGCAGGGACTAAACATTGACATGTATGTGTTTAGTGTACTACTTTATTTTTATGTTTCCCTTGTCATGTATTTTCATTAGTTGTACTGAATTTTAATTATAATAAGTTTTAATGTTTGTGTTTGTGTTGTAATATTAAACTAAATAATGAACGGGGAAATAAACAAGTAATGCACATATTATATAAACATAAAAATTGTTGTTATTATTTACATAAAATATAGTTACATAAAATACAGAAAAAAGAAAAGAAAATCAATGTGTCCCGCATCCAGTGTGCTTCAACGCAACCGCTGGCCTGAGGCGCATCCCATCCTGCCCGGGTACGCTATCAGGATCATCATCATCAAGTCGCCTCTTTATAGCCGGATGCGCTGCACGATGATCATCGGTAGAAACCTAGAAAAGATTAGTCAGCTCAGTATAGGAAAATACATATTAATTCACAAGAATTTAAATTGTCTTACCATGGTTTCGTCGGGCTCCTGAATGTAATCATCTGTCGCAACCATGTCAACACCGCACGAAGGGGCCTCCGTAACAGGTGGGGATGAAGCCTTAAAAAGTAAATTAATAAAGTTATGGAAAATAAATGAGAAGAATAAAAAAAAATTAAATTCAATACTAATAAATCCATACCTGCACCTGTGATGATGAGCCATAACTCAGCTGGCGCCCATTATGCAAATCTCGGGTCGGCCGATCCTCAGCAGCGGTATATGGGCCTGGGAAGTATGTATCCCAATCCAATCCAGCAAGGTTCGTGCCTGTGATCAATAATGGACCTGACGGGGTCACCTGCGAAGTCCCTGGAGTGAGATGCATCCCAAGGCTGTATGACGACATGTCCGTCTCATGTAGGCCACCCGGTAGATCAACAACAACATCATCAGCAGGGGCCTCAATGCCCCCTTGCTCGGGACCACCTCCTCTCCGCCCACCACCACCTCGTCCGACACCCCCACCTCGTCGGGCACCACCACTTCGTGCGACACCTCTGCGTCACTGGTACTGCCCTGGCTCCACATAATCAAGCTCGTGTCCCAAGCCCCGATCCTCTCGGTCTCGCTGTAGTGTCCGGGCAGCCAACTCTACAAATCGCCGGCCGTAATCATGCAAAGTGGCCGCAGGATCGCCGACATGCTCCTGCATCTGCAGTCCCATGTGATAGATTGTATGTAGTCCAATAGCCTGCACAACGTATAAAATATAAACTACATATATTGCAGTAAGTTACAATTATATAATTAATAATAATAGAAAACATACCAGGGCCTCGTGCCGCCCAACGTATGGAACGTATCGACTGCCAACCTGATGAATGGGATTCCCGACAAAAAGTCGGGTAACGCGGCAGTACCAGGACGTATACATATGGATAGTCTCCGCCTAGATCTGTGTAGGTGGGGGCGGAATCAGGTGAGCTCGCTGGTCCCATGTATGGACCTGCACCGCTACCCATGCTATAAATGTGTCGTCCGCCCTGGAACGATCATCCCTCTGATAATGTGTAGGCTCCCATGTAGGCCCCCTCGGTACATACTGCAAATGGCCAAACTGGCGAAGTACCCGCTCCGTGGCATGATGCTTCACAATATCGAGGCATATCAGCGGGACGGAAGTGCTCCAAATTAGTCGGTCAGTCGAGCAATAATCTGGCAGGCCACCTATCAAGTCGTCGATGTATGGCGTCCAAATGAACTATCAAATAATAACATAAAACGTGAGTATGCACAACACTAAGTTAATCTATACCAAGTAAGTTTAGATACATATTTACCTGTGCGCCCTCCAGCAGATCCAGCACATCCCTGCAGAGGGGAAGATTATGATGAGCATCATACTCTCATGCAATTCTACGACGGAGAACCCACCTCCTGGATAGAGGGAGAAACGGAGGTGGTACATTCAGAGGTAATGGTGGTAGAGGTGGCTGCAACTTCATGAACCGATCCCAGACCCACACATAACATACAGAGTTGACGTAAGGTTTAAGATAAATTCTAACTAGGTAGAATTGGAACTAATGAATAGATTATTCGAATATGTTGTCACCTATAGAAGCGGAAGAAAACCACAAACTTCACTTGGGTGCCCATGCTCTCCCGACACATCTTCTTGTACATGTAGGCGAGAACAACAGCACCCCGTTGTACAGGGGTAAATCATCTAGCAGTTGAAGATGATGAAGAAATCATAGGCTGACTAGGTTTCCCGAAGTGTTTGGGAACAAGACCCCCCCTCCCCCCAAATAGAAGAAGCAACAACAACCTCGTATATCGGAGCATATGTAGCTCGTCCGTATCGCCGGTGATGTCGGGGTGCAGTATCTCCAGGTGCTGTCTAATAGCTGTCAAACTCATCCGACTGGCCCCCGACGATGAAGTCTCGTCCTGTGGCCTGAAACACGTAAGCTGCTGCAGCATGTCCAAATAATGCCCACGCGCCATATATCTCATATGCTGAGGTAGTGCAACGGTCAGGCCATCAACGGGCAGGCCATATAAAACCTCCACGTCCTACAGCGTGATGGTGGCCTCGCCAATGGGCAGGTGGAAAGTGTGCGTCTCGGGTCGTCACCGCTCAATCAATGCCGTGATCAAAGCCCAGTCGAGCTGCAGCCGCCCGATCTCAAAAATCCTATAGAATCCCGTATCCTGCAGGCACTGGAATACACAGGGATGGAGATCTCTATCCCTCATAAAATCCTACAGGTCGTCCACTCTCCTGGCGCAGAGAGCCTGGGACAGTAACTCTCCATCCCATACGTGAGCGGACCTATGATCGCCCTGTAGCACTAATAGCTCAACGGAGTAAGGTCCGGGATGTATAGGCGGCACGTCCATGTCGTCAACTGTAAATTAAACAACATTAATTGTATGTTTAATCTGTAAAGTAAATAATTAATTTTTAGAGTTATTCAATATTTAACTATACAGGGTATATATATCTATGAGTTTCAGGCTCGATATTTGAGGCCCAGTAGCACCAAGCTATCCTGTATTCAATATTTATATAATTTTGTGTGTTTGTTTTATAAATTAAATTATTAATTCTTAATTATTTAATTGGACAGAGTATATACCTATGGGTTCTAGGCTCGATATTTGAGGCCCAGTAGCACCAAACTATCACGAATAATTATGTGTGTTTTTTTCAATATTTTTATAATTTTGCGTGTTTGTTTTATAAATTAAATTCTTAATTATTTAATTGGACAAAGTATATACTTATGGGTTCCAGGCTCGATATTTGAGGCCTAGTAGCACCAAACTATCATGAATAATTATGTGTGTCAATTTCAATATTTTTATAATTTTGTGTGTTCGTTTTATAAATTAAATTATTAATCCTTAATTATTTAATTGGACATAATATATTTGAGGCCCAGTAGCACCAACCTATCATGAATTCTTATGTGTATCGATTTTAATATTTTCATTCCTTAGTGTGTTTGTTTTTAAATTAAATAATTAATTTTTGTAAATTGGACATAGTTTGTATTTCATCTATCAGTATAAGAGATACTTAAACTACAGGGATTCTACGGTAAAATACTCTACATTTTACTACGCTAAAAGCCTCTACATTTTATTACGCTAATAAATAATCTAAACTAAATATAAACAACAAATATGTTTTAATCACATAACATTCACGAAAATACATATAAAACAGTAAAATATATTAATTAACATTTTTATTAACAAAAAAAAAAAATTCTCAATTTTTACATATTTTTTTTACAACACTAATATCTTAGTCTGGATAAATATAACATACTAGTTTCGCAAACAAAACACAAAACGACATGGAAACACATTCAAGTCAACTATTATGCATTACTATACGAGTTTCGACATAAACTAAATCGGAATACCTCGATTTATGATTTTCGGAAAGTAGAGAAGTTGAAAATTTAAGTCCAAAACGAAGAAACCACAACAATATAATGTTTTGCTAGGGTGTGGGACCTACCTACTTGTCTTTTTAGGTGATGGATGAGACCTACTGTAAATTTTTTTAGAGGAAAAATAAGGGGTGGGGGGTGGGGTGGGGGGGGGGNGTTCTATCGATTTGGTGAAGAATGCGACGATATAATAACTGGTATAGCGCAGTTATTTTATGTGCTATATAGGTATAGCGCTGTATTTTTATGCGCTATAGGCTATACCTTTTCGTTAGATCCTGTCAGCATAGCGCGGAAAAAACATGCGCTATGCATGCATAACGAGTAATAAATCGCGCTATACCTTAATGGCTAAAACATCATTAAGGTATAACGCAATTTATTACCGCGTTATACATAGTTTGGTTCCTCTTTGTGTCTTTCACCTATTAATGACTCATTTTACCATCACAAAAATCTTCATAGAAAACACCACTCCCCTTCCCCCCACAACAAACCCCCGGACCCCACTTCAGCAGTGGTCAATTCGGTTGCTTTCAACCCGACCCAACTCTCCGGGTTGGCCTGTGAAATCTGACACGTGTGGCACGTGTTGCTTCCCCATTGCAAACTTTAGTTCAGCGAAACCAGCTAAACAAACCCCAAAAAAGAAAAAAAAAATCGAAATAGTAACAAAGAGAATTGGATAAAAAAAAAAGAAAAAAAAAAAATAAAAAACAAGACTCCGAAGAAGACAACGTTGTTTCGAAGGTGGGAAAAAGCAGGGTTTTGTTGTGAAAAAATACAGAAAGACAAAGAAGAGAAACAGTAGTTCTGAATACAGATTTCGACACCCATTTATGTAAATTCAAACAAGATAAGGAATTTCTTTGCCTAAAGAGATTATTGGGTGTCTGAAAAACATAGCAAAATTTAAGCTTTTTGGGATTTCAAAGTGCAAACCCAGTTAGGGTTTTCTTCCATTTTCTGACCAAGGTAAAGTTCCTTACTTTGGAATATATTAGTACTTAACTGCAGTTATTGTGAAAGAATTTTAATTTTGGGTATATTTCTTTTCTTTGGTTGATTAATTTTCAATCTTGCTTGCATTAATTGACATAATCAAAATTGGTTCTTTTTAGTGCAAAGATATAATCTTTAAGCATTGTAGGCTTGACCCAAGTTCTTATATAGGGTTTTTGTTTCTGGGATTAGCTAATTTTCTATGGTTCAAGTTGAAATTGTTTTAGGGCTTGAGTTTCATTCTGTTTCCCTTTTGTTTAATCTGTAATCTCAATTCTTTTATTTGCTTTTCCGTTGTTATTCAACTCTACTGCTTAGTTTTTGAGGTTTTGGAACTCATTCCTGTGTTTTGAAACTTTGGTTTTTCAGGTTGACATTACTGCCATTCATTTATAGGGATTTTTTCAGCAAGTTTCCGACTTGATCAAAGGGGCATGACAGTCTGGTAAGGTTCACTTGATAACAAGTTTTTGTTTTCCTTATTGGTTGATATTTGTATTTTGCTGCTGCCTTGCATCTTTTTGTTAGTATTAAAACTAACGATATTACATTTACACCTGCCAGTCTGTTCAAATTTGTGGATGGACCTTTTTGGCATTTTACTAGTTATTCTTTTAGTTGAACAGTTGTCGATTCTGATGTATAAGTTTTTGATTTTTTGGAATGATAGTGTAAATGCATACTGATTTAGTGAACCTCATTCGACCCCGGGTTTTCTTTTCTCTTTCTATCCTCAAGTCACCTTTTTGGTATTTCTTTCTTTTATACCTTTTGTGGTCGTGATGAGGAAGCAAAAAAGTTTTGTGAATGAACCATTAGTAAGTAGGGCAATATACTAATTACTATACAAAGACAAAGAGACTTTTTGGTATACCTCTTGTATTTGGAGATTTCAGATAATCAGTAAAATTCCACATTGCTTGACCAAAAAAAAGCTAGAATAGAAGGAGGTGGATGCAATTTTCCTTTTCTGGAGGAATGTAATTACATGCTTACTTTGCTGTACTGGCAGCAGCCATAAACTGATTGTTTATTACATGCTTACTTTGTACTGGTAGCCAGTAGCGAAGCCAAGAAATTCAATAAAGGTGTTCAAATTTTGAACACCATTTGCCAGTGGGCTATGCAAAGGTGTTCAAAGTCTATTTTTAACCAGTAACAAGCAATATTTTACCTTATACGTAGTATAATTTTTCGGTGAAGGGTGGTCAGTTGACTACCCTTGGGCCAACATAGCTTCGCCCATGCTGGCAGCAGCCATAAACTGATTGTTTTCCCTAGAGACGTGCAGAAAACCATGATGCAAGTCACATGAATAGTGAAAGACTGAACTTGCTCATGTTTTCACGTTTTAAATAATTTCGGGATAGGAGAGCCATGTCATATGCATTTTAAAATATTATCAGGAAACAATAAAAAGCGTAGAAAGATCTGGAAAGGCTCGAATCTGGTATGAATACTTATGGCAGTTTCTTTGTTAGAGTCATACTTCAAAAAATGATGGAATCCACTGTAGATGGTGTTATAGATCTCCTTTTCATATAAAAAAAGAAGAAGATAGTTCTGTAGATCTCCTCTATGTGGTGGGATGGCCTGTTCTTTTGAATAAGGTCCTTACAATACAACATCTTGGAAGCATTGTTGGGTCAAACTCTTTATCACGCTCTTAGTTTTTATATGTACATCATGCGACTTATTGAAGGTCAATTGATATATTTCTTATTGTGAACTTCTAGTCTTGATATGAATTTTCTCGATCTCTATTGATCTTCCATCTATGACTTTCTTCTTTGGCATTTGCTTGACAATATTTATCTTTTCAAAATAAAGTAATTTTATTGATACGTACCCAGAAGGTACTGTAAAAATCAGTCTCGCGAAAGGCTTATTTAATGCGCACTTAAGTTCACATCAATCTTGGTTGTGCATTTTGCCTTGTTTAAGTGACACTTTAGTGTAGATGCTATGGTGTTAAAGCATGCGCCTCGTCGCTGATGGGTTCTTCCTTTGAGAGGGCAGTTCTAGACAATAAATATAATCAGAACTAGTAAAATTAGAAACTGTTATGAATGAACTTGTAGTGATTAAGATTAACTATTTAAAATATTAGTGTAAGAAACTAGTTCCATAAAATAAAAAACTACATCTCTTTGTATAATCAGAAATTTAAAATGGTTCGGAAACTTGACTGACATGATTTTTACTTCATATATTTCATTTAGTATAGTTATTTGATCATTTCAATTCTTTTATCCAAATAGTTAATTTTTGTGTTTGTAGTAATCTTTTGTTGCATTAAATATACATTTGTTGTATTTTTTCTTCACCAGAGTTTTGTTCATTAAAGCTTACGCTTTATTTCCATTTTCTTAAAGCCTCAATATATAGTTTGGCGTCCGCGCCTTTCTCTTTTGACTACTTTGTGTGAAAACATAGAGGATAACTCCTTCTAGTTATTGAAGGAGTGCATTAAGTCCATCAGATTTTCTAAATCAGTTGCCACTTCCATTCGTTGCTCAAAAAGAGCGGTGATATCATTCAAAACTTCAGTGCTAGTAATATCAGCCGAATTGGTGCCCGATATAATGATAGAATGCTACTAGTCGCTCCATGGGACATCAGAGATAAACCTAAATCCACCGGGGAAAGTGCTCGGCTTGCTCCAAAAGTAAAGATTCATGAGGACTTATCCAAAAAAAAAAGAGTAAAGATTCATGAGGCATCTATATGTTTTACATATGAAGAATGTCCTATTTTCCATCAGAATTTCTCTCCAGCAAAATTGTCCATATAATGCATAATTGAGCAGCTTTTGAGCAGTTTGGTATTGCATAATTGGTTATCCGTTACCCACCAATTTCCCAGTCGTGTTTCCCCAGTTTAGTATGACATAGTTTCATCTGCCGGTGGCTTCATAATAACAGGCATGCAGTCTCAACTATTCTTCTTTAAGGGTTATCAAGTGTTATTTTGATTTCGTTTCTACAATTATTTGCGTAAACTTGCGGAGATTATGAGGTTTAGAGCAATGTGGTGGGTATGATCCTCATAGTGGATTTGGGTGCAAAAGTTGCATGATGAATGAGAAGGTCATTCACCTCTCTTTTTACCCATTAGTTCGTGGCTTTGAGTGAATACGAGTCTAGTAAGATTTGCTATGTGCAAATGATGCTCTTTGTTGATTTGGGTGCAAAATTTGCATGAGGGATGAGAAGGTTATTCACCTTCCTGAACCCATTAGTCGATGGTTCTCGAATAGCTTCTGCTCCAACCCAATTTCTAGCTGCAGCATAAGCTTTAGTTTGGAAGAATCAATTTGTAAGGACTACTTTTGGTTGCACAGCATTTTAGTCGACACCAAGTTTTCCTATTATTTCTTTAATTGAATACCTAACCATTCTATGAAATTTTAGTGGCATCTCTGCTTCTTTTAGATGTAAAGAGAGTTTTTATGGACCTGCCACTACATAAAGAAGCTTCTGGAATGGGAGAAAGATGTGAAACTAAAAGAAAGAAGAAAGTCTTCCTTTTACTGTATATTTGCCTGATCTGTATTACTGGCTAAATAGAAGAGCTTGAAGGGGCTCTATGCACCAACGGGGTTGAGCCAGCTAACCAAGGGGGAATTTCTTTTTGGTTATAAGTGGAAGCTCTGTAACTGTTATGCAAACATACTTGGTTTCATTGAAAAAACAAGGATTTTTTTGTTCTGATGCTCCAGGAGCTGATATTGTGGTAGATGCTAGTGCCTCAAACTCAATTCGCGAAGAAATTTATAATCATTGAAAAGCAAATGAACAGTATTTCTGTCCTGTATTTTCGGAACTGTGAAATCTTTTTGGTGATGTAGGATCATTAACCATAATGTAGTGTTGCCACCTTGTAGGGAAATTGTGCTTTCTATTTTGCTTGCTTTGTAATAAAGGATTACAAATTATGACTTTTAGGTCGAATCAATAACTTGTTGCATGTGCCGAGTATATTATTTGTTATAATCGCATGTGAAATTGATATACGTCTGCTTTTCATTTTTAATAAAAAGCTTCATCTCTTACATTTACTGATTAATATTTTGGGTCATTTTTAAATCTTCTGCAGGGGAAGCTTGCTGGAAATTCCTCTATGTTAGCATTATCTTTTCCAGATATGAAGGACAGTGTAGTATCATGTTACCAGAGTCACTTTGCTTCTTGGGAGTCTTAACTTGTGAGCCAGTAATACATTATGACACTCGAGGATTTTTTCACCCTGACTGAGATGAGTAATGGGCTTACAGCTCCTGCTCGAGTTCAGGATCTAGTCTCTATAATGCAGAAAGAAGTTTGTGTTGTCAAGAATGCTGGTGAAATAACAAGGCAATGGTCTGCTGTTGCTAGCGCAATCGCTGCAACCGAGAATAAAGAGTGTCTTGAACTCTTTATCCAGCTAGATGGACTCTGCTTTATTGACAGTTGGTTAAAGGATGCTCAGAATTTTGTCAATGAGACGAGTGACAACATAGAAGAGTTGATCACTCGGCTACTGGTAGCGGTTGAAAGGCTTCATGTAGACTTAGAGAAATCAGTTTCTTCTGGAATCAGGGTTACTGTGAAAAGCCTCCTTGACCATGAGAGCTCTAAGGTGCAACAGAGGGCTCGTGCACTGTTTGATATTTGGGAGAGAGAAAAAAATAATGGTGCAGTTCCAGTCTGTTGTGAAACACCACAGACGTTAGTTGATGGTGGGACGAGAGTAATTGAAAATGTCGTCGGGGAAAATGGACAGGTAGAACCTTCTCCAGAGAATGTCTCTCTTTCTGGAGGAGGTTCTAGAGAAGAGAAGTGTGAGGAAAATGTTAGCAATAATATTATGCTATCTTCAAGGTCCGATGTTGGTAATTCTTCTAGGGTTGAAGATACCAAGACATCTGACCAAAATTTGGAGCATGCAACCGTGAAGGATGGGCATCAGCAGTCTCCTCTATTAAAGGCTGTTGGTGAAGATCAGAAGGTAGAATCCTCAACACATCATGCAGAGGCGATCAATGCAATTGATACGTGCAGTTCTGCAAGTTTAGCTCATGGTGCTCTTGATAGGCAGACAGGGGTTCCTGTTTTGGAGTCTGTTAATTGTTCAAATCACACTCAAGAAGGAAGAAGTTCCGAGAAGTTAGATTCAGCGTCGTCGAAACCGTTGGAGGAGAAAACTAGTTCCTCAGGTACTGATGCAGGAGAAACTTCAGATGCTGGCGATGGTTCAGATTTACAAAGACAAACTGATATCAAGGATGAAGTTAATTACAGAGGAAAATCCCCTTCTGATGATGCATCAGTGGTGATTTCCGAGGGAAAGACATTGATGGATGATAGCAGCAGACCTACAAATCATAGCAGAAGTCCCATGTTGCTTGATGCTAAAGACAGAAAATACAACATCGACAGATTGCACAACTCCTCCAGCGATCATAGTCTGGAATGTCCCAAAGATTTAGGAACTATTTTGTCAAAGGTAGATCTCATTAATGGGGATGACAAGCAGGTCAGTGATGAAAGTGCAGATGATTCGGAAAGTGACTCTGAATTTGGAGAACCACAAACAGTCAGTAAAGACAGTGGTGTGATTGGCAAGAAATGTGATATTGAATTCGATTATGGCATTATAGATCCTCTGGAAGTTGCTCGACAAGTTGCCATGGAGGTGGAGAGAGAAGTTCAGAGTTGCAGTTCTGAGAAAATACAGGAGAGTAGAATTCATGAGCCTGATAGCCCTGATTCTATGAGTGCTACACAATGCCAAAAAGTTGAGAGCTCTAAGAAGCAAGTACTAAGAGGAATGACACTTTCGACCGCGACTCCAATTACTAACTCAGAAGCTGGACCTAAAAATGAAAAAGTAAAGCTGGAATCCTCTCAGGGTACTGATCTTGACGCCAATGCTGAGAAGGGCCTGTGTGATTTTGATCTGAATCTTGAGGTTTGCTCAGACGATATGGATCACCTTGAAGATCCCATATCTACCTGCATCTCTGTTGTTTCTGCTTCGAAGGCAACAGCTGCCCCTGGGATGCCTGTTGCTCCGTTGGAATTTGAAGGGGCTCTTGGATGGAAAGGATCCGCTTCAACCAGTGCATTTCGGCCAGCATCACCTCGCCGGGTTCCTGAAAGTGCCAAGGCTGTTTCCTCTGGTGGGATTGATAGCAGCAAAAAGCAACAGCAAGGTTGGCTTGATATCGATCTTAACGTAGCTGAAGGTGGAAATGACAAATCAGCAGAACTTTTCACTG
Organism: Nicotiana paniculata; assembly: GCA_005239505.1. Lineage (NCBI taxonomy): Eukaryota > Viridiplantae > Streptophyta > Magnoliopsida > Solanales > Solanaceae > Nicotiana > Nicotiana paniculata. The sequence goes on from ML319875.1 coordinate 36,923, forward strand.
TCAAACAGGTTCCATTACCATCTGCGCTTCCTTCAGGGGAATCTTCTGTTGAAGCTAGCCCCAAAAAATCAGGAAGAGTGGAATTGGATCTCAACTGTGCAAGTGAGGAGGGTGAGGCACCATCAGATTGGCGGATGGAGGGAAGGCTCTTCTCGGATAGGAATGGCCATTGGAGTCAATCTCCATCGTCATCATCATCGTCCAAGCATCTTTCATCGCGGAACTTTGATCTAAATGACCAACCGTCATTTCTCAACAATTCTTCAGATCTATCCTACTTCAAGAAACCATCTCAAAATATTAGCACATTCGGAGGGATAAAATCGGGTAATTCTGTAGTATCCATTATGGGCATGAAGGTAGAGGTCAAGCGTGAAGATGTTCCTCAATTCTTTCCGTTCCCAAATGGCAGGACAGCAGAAAATACAGTTGATCTTAGTGTTGCAAGAAGTGGAGGTGTCTTGGGAATGGGACCTCCATTTCTATATACCCCTTCTCCGGCATTTGGTTACAATGGAATTGCACCAGGTCCTCCCATCCCGTTCTCCTCAGCAATGTATGGACCTGGTGGCCCTATTCCTTACATGGTAGATTCCCGAGGTGCGCCTATGGTCCCTCAACTTGTTGGCTCTGCTTCAGCAATACCACCGTCATTCGCTCAACAACCATTCCTTATAAGCATGACTGGTGCACCTGTTTCAAATGGGGTCGGTCCACCACGGAGTGGTCTGGATCTCAATACTGGCTTGATACTTGAGGGAGGAAATAGAGACCTTGGAGGTCTGAGGCAGTTTTTCACGCAAGGACAGGCCAGGTCGATGGATGAACACTTAAGGACCAGCTCACAACCCTCAACCAGTTCACTTGCTGGTGAGAAACGCAAAGAACCGGATGGTGGTTGGGAGCCTTACCCTTTTAAACTTCATCCACCGTCATGGAAGTAAACTTTATGTATCTTGTTTTTCTCTGATGCGATCAGTGTCTTTATAGCAATAGGTAAATTCAAGGTAGGAGAAGATCCTTATTGTTTTTGTGGGAAGGGGCATAATATAGCTGAATAAAGACATGATTTCTGAATGTAATATGCTTCTTGAGATGACTTGGCCAAAGAAGAGTAGATTTTTAGGTTTCATTGTTTCCAAATGTTGTTTAACTTGTTATTCCCGTCAAGTTCCATAGATTATTGCTACCACAGAAAACTTACATGTAACTGTAATCTCTCATTTACACCATAGAAATTTCGAAGAATGTCTCGTCTCTATCCTGTTCTATTAATATTCTAGATTATCATGTAGAGATAACCAGGTCACAAGTATGCTATCATTCTACATCTTCTTCCGTGAAAAGAGTAGCCTGGTGTATAGAGCATCTCGTATTTATGTAGAGTCCGGGGAAGGGCCACACCTATAATGGTTTAACAGCCCAACCTGCTAGTGATATTGTCCCTCTTGTGTTTTGCCTAACTCGCTAGTGTTTACTTATATACCTAGTGTGTTGCTGATGCGGGACTCTGCCTTAAGTCTGGGGTGTTACATAGCCCCATCGAATGGGATTCGCCTAGACTCATCACTGAGGTTTGCCCTGTCTAACCGGAATTTGCCTAAACTCACTTGAACTCTGACCCACCATCGGTAAGGCTGCACAAAAGTGGCTCTGATATTATCTGTAACAGCCCAACCCGCTAGTGATATTGTCCGTTCTGGGACTAGGCCCTCACGAGTTTAAAATACGTCACTAGGGTCTAAGACTTATTTACTTATATACTCAGCATCCCTCTTGTGTTTTATCAATGTGGGACTCTGTCTTAAGTCTGAGGTGTTAAAAAGGGTTATGATTTATATAGTTTGGGAAGGGCCACACCTTCAAAAGGTGTGATGTAGAAAATTTTGGGAAGGGTTGCACCTTCTTCAAAGAGTGTGATATAGACAGTCCGAGAAAGGGTTGCACCTTCAAGAGGTGTGACGTAGGCGGTCTACCGTAAATCAATTGCTTCTACATCTTCTTCCATCTTTGATTGAAACTTCATGCAAAAGAAGAATACTAAATGACTGATAAACTTTTCAAAATTAGTAGGCAAATTATGATAAGTAGAATATCTTAAGTTATATACAATGACATTGTAGAAAAAACTCATAATCCATTGTATTTTAACATATTACAACAGTTTTTTGATTATGCTAATCAAATTATCAATTAATGCTTATAATACAATTTAACTACAATAATTTTATTAGTAATTGGATTATATGAATATTTTTAAACAATTATCACATAGATGTTAACCGCAAAGAATGTTCTAAGTTAAAAAACGAAAATAATTGACGTTAGTTCATACTCATGACTACTGACTTTGGCAGTTTTTCACCTTACATCTTTCACACTTGCCCATGAAAGAAACAACGTGGCTATCAGGCGTAGGTGCTACGGTAAGTAATTCGTTATTCGCCGTCTAACTAATAGTTTGATTGGCGAAGCTCCAAAAATCAACTTATTTCTGAGCAATAATTAGATGCGATAAAATGATTAAAAAAACAGTTATTCATCCATATTATTCAATAAAAAAAAATTAAATAATAACCATTTAAAAACGGGTCGAATATGAATAAAAAATTATATTATCCACTTAGAAAATAGATAATTAATGAATAATTAATGTGTTTAATTTTTATATTTGTAAAGCCTCAAATTGGAGTTCTTCAAGTTTGGAAGACTTGAAATTCTCTTACACGTGATCTACCATTATATACAAGAGAGAAGAGGAGGTTGACCAAGGGCATAATGGTCATATCAAATATGTTAGTGCATTATTTGCATGTATGCTAGGCTCAAAAGTTTGATTGTGGTTCTTAATAACAGGTAATCAAAACTAACGTGTCCATAAGCTATTAAATTTTTTAGGTGGACCCCACTTTCCATTCAACCTTCACTATCTTCATTAAATATATTACTTGATTGTTATTATTATTTTTTAGTAAGTACTTTCAACTAGAAAATTATCTTTTGATAATTTTATAATTCAAATGTTCACCTGATTAAAAATACTAATGTAGCATACATTTATATATGACAATTAAATTATCTCCTTAAGAAGCATTATTTCATTTATTACTATTCCAGGTAAAGAAGATTTCACTAAAAGAGAATTAGTGATAATGTGTGTTAATTTACATTCAAATGTTATTATATCACTAATTGATATTATTTTATACAAAGTTCTCATTAAATTGCAATTTCAATTGGAATACTTTATAAAATTCAAAAAAAAATATATGTAAGAATAAAATATCCCCCCTTTTTATTATAGAATATTAAAGTTTTGTTCAAATTGTATAATAAGTATCCCCTCTCTATAATATGAGTTGAGAATATCTGAAGTAAAACTTAAAAAAATTAATTTGTGAAAACTTTTTCTTTTAAAAATCATTATATATTAGGAAGTATGAGAAGTATCGTCATATAGGATTATACTTCTCCCTCTATGATCGAAGTCAGTTGAGTACATACTCTATTCAATAAGAATTCAACATTATATAAATTTTAAAATACATAAATATACAATTAGTTATTTTTAAAAAATCTCAACAAATACTACTATTGTGATGAAAATTGCATTATACTCTAAATAGTATCTCAGTCATATCAAATGAAAAAAAAGCTATAATATTTCAATTTAAGGTCAATTTGATTAGTATTTAGAGTAATCGAGAGATTTTTTTTTTTTTAATATTATGTCATTCAACTAGAATAAAATACAATTTTTTTTGTTAAAATTTTTAATAATTAAAAATCATGATTGTTTTTTCAAAGGACCAAAACGTACCTTTTCATCAACTATTTGGGAATAATATTAATATGTTTTATGTCCAAATTTTGATTAGTATAAAAAGAAAAAAATGATACATTAACACAACTGAAAATACTAAAAAAATAAAATTATATATCATTCAATTTAAACAATGAGAAAAATATATGACGACTTATTTTTTAACTGACTTTTTAATTATTATTTTATAGTAATTAATTTAAGGCTTAGTGGTGCAAAAAAATTTTAAAATAAAAAAGTGTAGACCCTACGTGGAAATAATTTAAATTCTACTTGAAGTTTTATTTAATCATTGTATAATAAAGCATTAAATTTCGACAAGTATTTCAGAGTGATTGTTATATAGTAATATGATTTCAGAAAAATTAAAATGCACATAATACAAAAAATAAATAACAATACATGTAATCGTGGTTCTATACATTATTACACAAAAGTCTATTCTCTTTCTTTTTCCCAAAAGGCGTATAAAGTGTGTAATTAGCAATAAACCAAGAAATATTAAAAGGAAGAAAACAAGAAGAAGAAGAAGAAGAGGAAAAAGCAATAATTGGGCCCGTGCATTGCACATATACATCATCTAGTAAGTGATCATATTTAAGAAGTTATGCTTTATCCGTCAGATAAGCCCGTATTTTATCCGTCTCAAATACGGGTCAGATCAAATAATTTATCCATTTTTTAAATTATCTGTTTAAACCCGCTTAAATCCGACTCGACCCACCCGTTTGGAGAGAAAATACTTTTTTCTGCTTCTCCTTAAAAGCACTTTTTTTTTTCTTCTAAAAGCTTGACCAAAAACTTCAACTTAAAAAAAAAAGAAAAAATACTTCTAGAATCTACACCGAAGAAACTTGGCCAAAAAAACTATAAGATCTATTCTATGAACCTCATCGCACCAGATAGAAACCAGGTCTTCCTTCGTGTTGACCTATAGAGTCTTCCAGAACAAAGGTGTTCTCCACGTCTCATGAGGCGACAGAAACCAATAAAACCACGCCACGTATGACAAAACTCGCTATAACCGTCAGATCATCCACGCTGGCGAAGCCGATCAATCAGTATCGAACTCGTGACATGGCGACAAGCTCACTATATTAGTCACTCACTAAAAATAGAGCGATTCGGAATCCAAATTTTCAAAATCTTTTTCTTTGGTAACTGAATTGAGCGAGTGAAATCCATCGACTAAATACAAATGAGGAAGTGGACGATCCCTTCCGTCCTGTTTCTGTTATGCCTTTTGTTCCTTCTTCCAGATCAAGGTAACTTAGGGTTTATCTTAGCTTACTAAAATTTTCATTTCTATTATACTAAACAGAGATCTAGCTCTATTGCCCTTATATGTTTAACAAATCGGAATAATAAATGGCTCGACGTGAATGAATGATGGCAGTAAGGTCACTCCGCCACTTACAATACTTTATAATGTTTGAATCAGCATTTGTCTTGAGATCTTATGGAATTCTATTTTAATTATGTGTTTAAGACTGTAAAATGTTTTTTAAATAGTTAGATAATAAAGTTACCTCGGGGTTGAATTTTGCGAGGCATTTTTGGTCTGGAGCTGCCTTGAAATTTTGATGACATGATTGCTTAAGGAATTACGCAGTTGAAAGACTGATTAATTGAATTGTTTAGTGCAATATGGATATTACTGCTTTATTCGGAAGCCTGATTTATTTACTCAATAGGTCGGAGGATACAAGCAAATGCGGAAGCTGAATCTGACGTCCCTGTTGATCCGCCAAAGGTTGAGGAAAAATTTGGTGCTATTCCACACGGTTTATCCACCGATTCTGATGTCGTTAAAAGGTTTCCAAATTGTTGATTCATTTCGTTTGTTCGCCCTGATTCCGTGCCTTCAACTTCTTTGTATGTTCATTGTACTGATCACTATATCATTATGTGATCCAGGGAATCGGAGTCTATGTCAAGGAAAACTCTGCGAGCTGATGCGGAGAAATTTGAGTTCCAGGCCGAGGTGTCTCGGCTTATGGACATCATTATCAACTCCCTTTACAGTAACAAGGACATCTTCTTGAGGGAGCTGATCTCGAATGCATCAGACGTGAGTGTGCTTTTTAATTTTTTTGGTGATGTTTGACATGATGTGTTAATTATTTCTTCTAAGCTAATATGCTATTTCATTCAGGCGCTGGACAAGATTAGATTCCTGTCACTTACTGACAAGGAGGTACTTGGGGAAGGTGATAACACTAAGCTTGAGATCCAGGTTGGTGATTTGTATAATTGTATCTACAGTTTTCATAGATTCTGTTGGTTGAACATATGAGGAAGTTTCTCTTTTGAAAAGCTATTCTGATGCTTGTGTTGCTGATTGCAGATTAAACTGGATAAAGAAAAGAAAATTCTTTCCATTCGTGACAGAGGTATAGGAATGACTAAGGAGGATTTAATAAAGAACTTGGGAACCATAGCTAAGTCTGGAACTTCAGGTAATCTACCTGCTGGGTATGATATTGTCAGTGTTCTTGGAGTTCTCTTGATTGTTCACTAACTTATTATTGCTCAACAGCCTTTGTTGAGAAGATGCAGACAAGTGGAGACCTTAATCTGATCGGACAATTTGGTGTTGGGTTTTACTCGGTCTATCTTGTAGCTGATTATGTTGAGGTCATCAGCAAGCATAACGATGACAAACAGTATGTTCTTGTGTGAATGTGTTGATTAATGACTATTGATGCAATGGGAATTTTATTAGTGATTTAACAAATATCTGCATTCAGATATGTTTGGGAGTCGAAGGCTGATGGGGCATTTGCCATTTCTGAAGATGTATGGAATGAACCTCTTGGTCGTGGAACTGAAATTAGATTGCACCTTAGAGATGAAGCAGGAGAATATTTGGACGAGTACAAACTAAAGGTGTGTGTGACCGATACTTCCCAAGGAGACTCTTTTCATATATCATGAGTTGGTGCATGCCGAAACTTTTAATAGTTAACCAGTCATTTAGAGTAATTTTGTTTTCCATTCTGACAGTGGTTTTTGCACAGTAGGTCATAATATACTTTAATGCTGAAATAAATGGAAACAAACAATCTTAACCTTGGGATTTATCAATTCTTTTCTGTCCCACATTATCTATTAGATTATATTTCTTAAGAAGACAACAAAAAACTTTCCAAGGCAATACTGAGGACATCAGAAGACCAGGGCAGTAAAGGGCTGCAAAGTGCAAACCTTTGAGACCCATCAACTTAGAAGCTAATTCTAGTTTATTTTCTTTCTTATATGATTTTTTCTGCTCCCTTAGTTAGGATTATATGATCATTTGGACCTTTGATTGAAAGTGTGCAGTCTAACCGAAAAAATAAAGGACGAATTACTTTATATTCTATTAGTCTTGGATTACAAAGGTTGAGAGAATTAAGCTTATGGATGGATTGTTAGTTAAAAGTAGAAGTCTGTGATAATTGGGCTGTTTCTGTTTTGCATATCCAACCTAGTGCTTTTGTCTCTGTGTGGAGGACAGGTACCATAACTTTTTGGAGTTAGAGAAAAGAAACACGACCTCTGATTCTGTTGACTAAGATTTTGGATTCTTAAATCTGTTTCTTATAATCAGCATCTATCCTGAAATATCGTGTTCCAAATTTTGATTATTTTCCAGTTTAAATTACCAGATTAAATTGAATATAAGACTTCCTATGAACATGTTTTCCGTTTTTGAAATAATATTATGTTTCTGAAGCTTCTGTTGAGGTTTTCTACTTTGCTTAATGCATGGGTTACCTTGAATCCAGGACCTGGTGAAGAAATACTCTGAATTCATCAACTTCCCTATATATCTTTGGGCTAGCAAAGAGGTTGAGAAGGAGGTTCCTGCCGACGAAGACGAGTCAAGCGATGAAGAGGAAACATGTATGTGTGATTCTTCCTACCTGACTTGCCAAGTTTATTCTAGTGTTAATGAAGTCAAAACTTGTAGTAATGTGTTTAATGCATCTTTTAAGATCTGTCCCCTGCTCGAAGAAATTGTTTTTTTTTTTGG
>ML319876.1:0-40180 GCA_005239505.1 Nicotiana paniculata
GAGAGGGGTGGGGTGGGTAGGCATTGGGTATGGTTAAGTGAGTAGGTGGGGGGTGTGGGGTGGTTGGTGAGGGTGGGGAAAATTAAGAAGAAGTTTTGAAAAATATTTTCCCTTGTCTTGATACGGAAAACCTTTTTCTCCAATTGAAGGAAAATGAGTTGATAAGGAAAATATTTTTCAAAATATTTAAACCAACCAAACATGGAAAAATTGAAAAATTCCTTCATACCAAACACACCCTTAGTATTTGATTCTCAAATAATGCTATCTCTAGTTTCAGAAAGTATCTTTAAGAAGAAAAGAATTCCCAAAGCATTTATCATTACTACTTTGCTAAATACATTTTTTAAAAACAAATATAACAATTGTAGCATGTAAAATATAAGTGAATTTTACTCTCTTTGACATAATATATCGGCCCTCTTTATTCTTTTACGCCTTAAATCCCATGTCCTCCCGAGATTTCCTTTTCATTTAAATTAAGTGTGAATTTTTGCTCATTCTTAAAGTTTAAAGAGCTATATTATAATAAAGTATTAAAGATCAAAAGCAAGAAAAAGAACTTATTTTTATAAAATGAAATTGATCTAACTTTAGCACACCAATTCCTAACATCACTAAAAGAAGTTATTATAGAAAGAGTCACCATTTGAGGAGGATATTGGTGGTTGCTTTAGTGGTGTTTTTGCTTTTGAAATGATGTTGAAATTTTTTGGTACTTTTTATTTTTGGTTAGAACATGGTGCTGAAATACTAAAGAAAACGTAAATTTTTTAATGTAAAATTATGCATGCGAAAAAATAAAGTTAATAGTAGAATCCTTTTTCTGGGTAAGTGACTTTAGCTAGAGTAAAATTAAGCCCAACTTGATGTGAAGGAAGAAAGAACAAAGATCGATTTGCTTTTAATATTTTTTCGTAATTATATATTTTAAATAATTTTAGAAGGTGATATAAATTAAGAATCTTAAGATGGGAAGACGTTCATTTGTTTATAATTTACAAAAAGTAAAATTTTGAGAGCACATGTGCCTAAAAAGGGTGAAGCTGACACATATGAATTTCCAAGAGATGTGTCATTTACCTGTGAAATCAGCACCTTAATGCCTTTTTGGACATTAAAAAGAGGCTCAAATATTTGGCTAGATTTACGAAAGTACAACAGTACATTTATTGTAAAAAGTTGCACAAGGAGGGGAAAAATGAGACTTTCAAAAATAGTCTGCAAATCAACACATTCGCAGTACAAGGATGCTAGGAATTATACATGAGAACCCTGGTTTTTCAGTCAACATAGCCGAAAGTCAAAATCTTTTCACCACCCGACGCAATACAAATCAGCAAGCAGAACATGAATTTCAAAAGTACCCTCGGAATAAATATAATTCCAAGAGGCACACACGACGACCGAGAGGAGTTTGGCTTTCCTTTATATATAGTAGTAAAGCAAAATGACGAGATTCCCAGCTGTTTGGTCAAAAGTGCTTTGTTTGGTCAAAAATATTTCTTTCTTAAAGTTAAGATATTTAGCCAAGTTTTTAGAAGGAAAAAAAGTACTTTTGAGTAGGAGTAAAAGCAATAGTTGAAAAGCAAAAAAAAAGTAGCTTCTCGAATTGTCTGTGGAATTGATTCCTTTAGCCCGTGCTGATTGTATTGTATTGTTTGTGTTAGATTCGAGGAATTCGGAGGCCGATTTGCGAGGCAAAGGTATGTCAGAGTAGGTATTTGCTCGAATTGAGGCAAGTAACAGTTCTAAATATGATTCTGAGGGTATGAAACCCCGTATTATGTGTCTTGTGATTGGTTTGGAGGTGCGCATGCTAGATGACGGGCGTGTGGGTGTGCGCCGTAAGAATTTTGACTTGGTCAATTCCATGAAACTGTGAAGTTGATAATTTATTGTTAGTTGTATGCTTTCCATCTGTTATAGAAATTTGACTCCAAATCATGCTAAAAATCATATTTAGGCTATGTGTTGGTATTGTAAGGACCCATAGAGGCCGTGATACATGTTGAATTACCTGCAAATTGTTACTTGTACTCAGTCACAGTTTTACTTGCATATCATACCTCAGTCTCTATTGTTCCTTGTTGATACATTATGTCATTTCTGTTTTGGGATGATTTCTATGATTACTGAGAGCCGAGAGACTAGAGAGGTTGATGACTGAGTGAGACTAAGGACCTGATTTTGAGATATTGATACTATAGCACGTAAGTTATCCGTGCAACACGTGAGTTGTCCTTGCGGATCCAGATATTAATACTATAGCACGTGAGTTATCCGTGCGGCCCAGATATTGATACTATAGCACGTGAGTTGTTCGTACGGTTTATAGCACTTGGTCTGAAGGAGCACCTCCGGAGTCTTTGCAAACCCCAATGAGCGCAGATACTTAGTGAGTGCGAGCGCCGAGTGCCGAGTTCTGAGCTATTGAGAAAAGACTGAGTGACTGTTGCTTAGAAAGGATGCTTTTGATCTCATTATTGTTGCACTTAGCTTCCATATCACTGTCTTGAAATTTTCTGAAAGATATTATATTCTGTTTTACTTGAACTTGACATGAAGTAACTAATTTGACCTAAAATTGTCAAACTTGAAAGCATGTCTACTTTCCTATATTAAAATTATTGAAACTAAACTATAATTGCAGAACTTGTCACTACTTTCAGTTTTTTATTTAGTCTTGTTACTTACTGAGTTGGTTGTACTCACTCTACACCCTGCACTTCGTGTGCAGATCCAGGTGATTCCGGTCACGGCGGGTGTTCACTTCTTTTACTCGGTTGACCGTATGGAGATTTCGAGGTAGCTGCCCAGTGTTTTTGCAGACCTTGTCTCTCCTTCCCTATCTTTACGGTTATTGTATTTAGATACAGACTTTCATAGATATTACTTTTCCAGACTTGTGATGTATAGATGCTCATGAACTCAATGACACCCCGATGTCGGGAGTTTCCGCGTTATGTTTTGGGTTTCTACCAGTTTAGGAGAATTTTTGTTATTTAAAATTACTTTGATTCATTTCTGTTAAATGTTGGGAATATCTTGGAAATGTCGGCTTGCTTAGTACCGCGTTAGGCGCCATCATGACATGTTAGGATTTTGGGTCGTGATAATCGTGTTCGTGGGTCGATGACCAAGTCTGAACATCAAAAATCGAAGTTTGATCTGTACTCTAAGAAAATCCCACAGGCGCGGCAAAATTTGACGAGCTCGAAACTCACACTTAAATTATGCTCGCTAATCATATAGTCTAGTATAATTTAGTATCCACAGGGATTGTAGTTAAACAATATTTTTGTAGTTTCTATCTTGATTCCTATCCAAGATGATCAACACTTTAGATTTATATGATTACTAATTATAATTAACTAAGAATCTAAAGCTATTGACTAGTGAGTATCGAGTCAAGGAATCAGCAAAGAAGGTTATCAATGGGAGAAGATAGGGGTTTGATAGGATATGTGCAAGATAATTGTTCGGGATCTAACTCTAGATAATTCACTTCTACTGTTCAAGTGATCAAACGTTCAGCAAAAACTCCTATCTCTATTAAGTCTTAACCTCAGAGATGAACCAATTTAAGCACGTGAAGATATGCAAGAATGCGTAGTGGATTGGTCTTTAGGAAAACCTCTTTTGATTATTCTCCTAACTAGGTTTAATCAAAGATTCAACTAGCCTCTTTCGATTACTTAGACAAATTTATGAACTCAACCAACGATATAATGCAAGAATATCACAAGTTATGCCTCTCTCGATTATATGAACTAGTGAATATAGACACACAATTAAATCGTCCAATACGATTCAATACATTAAACTAGAGTTATAATCCACAAACAATCATCAATACATAAAATCCATCAAACCCTAAAGGGAACTACTCCATATACATGGAGGAATTCATCACAAATATAATTAAAATATAGGAAAGCATAAATTCGATCCAAACTCAGGTCTTGAGTGTGGAAGGAACGATGAAATCCTTGTGCGTGTGTTCTTCCAACTCCTCCTTAGCGTCCTTAGGTCTTAAGTATGTCAAAGTCTAGAAAATAATATTTTTCTATGTATTTATACCAATTAGGGTCGAGCCCAGACGAAATCACCCTTTCCTAGCCGAAATAGGAAAATAAATCTATAAAAAATATACAGACGCGCCGCATGGTGCGACGCGCTATGTGAGGCTTTAGTTGGGAACTTTAGAGAGCTACACAATTGACAGGCAGCAGAATTTGTACTGCCGCAGCGCCCCACGCGCCTAGGATGTGGGAATTTCTCAAAGTACGGATAAAACTTCGATTTTTGATGTCCAGACTTGGTCCTCGACCTACGAACACGATATAGGCTTAATCCCTTGGTCTTTTACTCAGACTTCAAATTTCCAAATAGCTCCAATTAGTTCCACATCATCTGCATAGCTTGGAATCATTCCTACAAGGCATAAAACACACAATAAGTGCAAAATACTACCAATTAAGGCTCAACACAAGTAAAGTGCAGTGAATTAGAGTGCAATAAACGACTTAAATACATAATTATAGTCTAGAATCAACACCCCACACTTAACCATTGCTCGTCCTCAAGTAATCAAACTACACTTCACATAGACACGGCCTTTTAAACAACTCTCCTAACTCATCACACCAAGTATATTTAAAACATATTAAGCACAATACCGTAACATCCTCACCTCAAGATTTGACTCAAAAGTACCACACAGTTTTTAGAAACCACTCACTTACTCTAACACAGAGATCAAGCATTACCTTTCTTTCATGAATCAAGTTCCCTCACACAACAATAGAGAGTTGTTCCACACCCAATAAAATTTAAGAATAATTTAGGAACTCAAGATAGAAAGAATTCACTCACTCTCAGAAACAACATTCATATGCCACAAAAGACCCACCATAGGCTTGCCCATAGTGTACTACTCTACTAATTGAGCTCATTCAGTCAAGGATCAAGTAGGACTTTATTTGATTGTAATGTAGGCTGCGGGATGGGTAGGTAGAGCACATTTGGATATAAGAGTGACTACGCTTTTCTAAGGACTTTAATACATATAATTAACCATTCAAAACCCCACACTTGTGTCAAACAATAACTCCACCTTCACATCAATACATCAATTCCCAGCTTCTTGAAGCACAATTACATCAAGAGTTATCACTATCACGGAATATTTTTCACAATCATACAATTATTTTTTTCTTTTATTTTTCAATTCAAGTGGCTCTTACTGTTTTCAAAACAATGCACCTTTCTCCTATTTCATTAGTTCCACTCAAAAGCCAAACCAACACCCCACACTTTAACTTTTAAAAAGTTCATAACAAATTCAAGTGCTCACGAGAGGTAAAAGGTTCAAATAGATGGTCAATTCAAATAAATGGGGTAAGTCTTGTAAGGTGGTTGCCAAAGAAACACGATTTCAGGCTCAACAGGTTTAACTAAGATACATAACAATTAGGTGGGTAAAAGTATATAAATGGCTCAACAAAGAAATGCCTATATCATTTCCAAGACTGAATAAAACTACTATTTTTCTTTGCAAACACACATGCAAGTTCTAGACATCAAATTCAATGCACAGAATAACACAAAACCTGACACACACATGGCACATAACTCACTTAGGATCGAACTCATCAAGACACTCTAGTCAAAGCAGTTAAGCGAAGTTAAGATCATACAAATTAAAGTATTTACACAAGAGTCAAAAAATGAGCCTAAGAGTCACACTAAAACACTCACTATTCTCAAGGTATAATAAAGTCAAGAGATATTGCCTTCAATTCAACTCATAGCACAATGTTTCCTATTCCTAAAAAAAATTAAAAACTAACTACACCCGGTTCAAATAAAACCCTTGGAAAAGAACCGCGAAACAAAAAAAACTAAGAGGGACTTGTTACACTACCTACCAAAAGAAAATCTTTTTGTTTTTTTCCTTCGACTTTAATCTCTCAAGAAACCTGTCGATGATATCCATCGTCGGGAAAAATAAAAAATTTAAATTTTTTATGTTTGTTTTTCAATTTTTCTCTCTCTCTAACTACTACAACTAAGCAAAAACAAATGCATATACATACAAACATACATAAAAATATTCCCCACCCTACACTTTAAGTTGTGTCATGTCCCCATGGCACACAATTAAAAAACATAAGATAAAGAAAACTTCCCTGAACATCTTGTCGGAGTCGGAGTTAAAGCCGGAATCCATTCCTCGCCTCCGAACTAATGCACACATCCATGCGGACAACTTCTTCTCGACCTTCTTGGAGTACAACCTACACTTACCTTTCTCGCTCACCGCAACCTTCTCTTTCGATCCCTTCACTTTCCACTCAACACTCGCAGCTGGTTTATCCTTTTGTGCCCCCTTTTCTACATCCATCTTAACAGTCACAGTCTCCTCACCCACTCTAAGCATGAGCTATCTCTCGTGTATATCTAATATAGCTCTACCTATATTTAATAATGACCTTCATAGGATGAGGGGACCCTCCTTGTTCTCCTCCATGTTTACCACTATAAAATCCATAGAAAATATGAACTTATCCACCCGAACTAACACATCTTCCACTATCCCCTAGGGTATTATGATCATTTGGTCTGCCAACTACAAAGATATGGGTGCAGACCTTATATCTCAAATATCCTTCTCCAGTTTCCTGTAAATAGATAGAGGCTTTAAATTAATTGAGGCACCAGAATCACATAAAGACTTATCAAAATTAATAGTTCATAAAGATCAAGGTATAGGAAAACTCCCTGGATCTCCACACTTTTGTGGGAGTTTATTTTGTAATATCGCACTTCAATGGTCTGTGAGCTTGACCACTAAGGTCTCCTCTATTTTCCTCTTCTTTGTAAGGATCAATTTCAATAATTTAGCATAATCAGGCATCTGTGAGAGCACTTTTGTGAATGGTACGTTTACATGAACCTGTTTCAGCACATCTAGAAATCTCCCAAACTGCTTGTCCAACTTTTCTTTTGAGGGAAAGGTAGAGCAGGCATATACTTGCTATCCTCAGGTTCCTCCCTTCTCGCGTTTTCTTCCTTCCTCTTCTTCTTCTTCTTCTTCTTCTTCTTCTTCTTCTTCTTCTTCCTCTTCTTCTTCTTCTTCTTCCTCTTCTTCTTCCTCTTCTTCTTCCTCTTCTTCTTCCTCTTCTTCTTCTTCTTCCTCTTCTTCTTCTTCTTCCTCTTNTCCTCCTCCTCTTATTCTTCTTCTTCTTCTCAGCTTTCGTCTAGCCTTTCTTCTTCTTCTTCTTATTCTTCTCAGCTTTCGTCTAGTCTTTCTTATTCTTATCAACCTCACTCTTCATCTGCTCCCCAGTTTCACTTTCAAGCCTCTCATCGTTTTGAATTAGGGTGAATTCTTTCAACACTTGCCCGCTTCTCAAGGTCAGTGCATTCACTGTTTCCTTGGGATTTATTTCCCTATCAGTAGTGAGAGTTCTTGGAACCCTCTCAGATAATATCATTTCAATTTGTCCCACTCCTTTCTCTAAATTTTTAATTGATGCCCCTTGTACTTCAAATTTTTCATCAGTTTTCACAATGAAGGCCTTCATGAGATCTTCTAGGCTAGACTGATTGGGCTGTTGAGGCTGAAACTGTTGCCTTGGATGATTCATAAAACCATCAGCTCCTTGTCCCTGGAATCTGGGGTTATTTTATTTCCATGCATTAGCGGTACCCCCAGGTGAAACCCATGAAAAACCAGGTGCTTATGAACCATTGCATTAAAATTATAATTTTCCACATCACTCACATCTTCATTTGAGGCTTGACACTCATGAGTAGGGGGTCCTCTTCCACATATATCACAAGCCACGTGAGGCTCATTTTATATCGTGGCTAAGTTCAACTTTCATATTTCTTTAGCCATAACATCAAGCTGTACCTAGATAGATGTATTAGCATCTACTTGGTGAACACCAGTTGATCTTCTTCTTTCAGCACTCTCAGAAGGCCATTGATTGGCATCTTCAAATAACTCATCAAGAATTGTAACTATCTCATCTGGAGTCTTCTTTATCAAAGGGCCTCTAACTTCATTGCTCTATGTTCTACACGAGGGCGGTGTCAATCTTTCCCAAAAGTCCTAGAGTTGCATCCAGAGTTCAATTCCACTATGTTGACACTTTCTAACTATCTCCTTAAACCTCTCCCATGCTTCAAAAACAATTTCAGTCTCTTTCTGGCAGAAGTTATGGAGTTCTCTTCTAATCTTGCCCTTTTAGCTAAGGAGAAATATTTATCAAGGAATTTTCTGGTCATCTCCTCCCAGATTTTAATCGATCCACTAGGCAAGCTTTGGAGCCACTCTTTAGCATCATCTTTAAGTGAAAAGGGGAATGCCTTTAAGTACACTGCATCTTGTGACACCCTATTGTATTGAAAGTTATTCATAATCTCCTCGAAGTCCATTAGATGTGTGCTTGGATTTTCGTTTGGCTTTTCTTTGAAGACACATCAATTCTGAAGGGTCTGAAGCAACTCAAAATTGTTTGCTGCTATTGCAGGTGGTCTAACACTGGATAATCCTTGATTATAGAACGGTCTAGCATAATCACCAAGTGGTCTCCTAGGCCTGGGAGCTATATTTCCGAACTGGTCTGCATCCAAGGGTTGATGTTGATTAAGTATGTGGCCCCTTTCTTCTTCATAGATGTTCTGTGCATCTCTAATAGCTACTTCCTCAGCATCCCGTGCAACTTTCTCTCATTGTTGGGATTCCTCTCTTGCAACCAAATCTACATTATCATCATCTTTTCTGGCCATAGTTTTTTGGGTAAGGGATTTCCCAACCTTTTCTAGCTTTTCGGTGAGATCTTTTTCCTTCCTCAGTTGTCGCAGTTTTCAAACACTATTGATAACAAAACCCTGGCAATGGTGCCAAAATTTTACGAGCGCAAAACTCACATTAAATTATGCTCGCTAATCAAATATAGTATAGTATAATATTGTATCCACAAGGATTGGACTTAAACAGTATTCTCATAGTTTCTAGCTTGATTACTATCCAAGATGATCAACAGTTGAGATATATATTATTACTAATTAAAATTAACTAAGAAACTAAAGCTATTGGCTAGTGACTATCAAGACAAGGAATCAACAAAGAAGGTTATCAATGGGAGAAGATAGGGTTTTGATAGGATATGTGCAATATTTTTTTTGGGGATCTAGTTCTAGATAATTCACTGTTAATTTTCAAGTGAGTCTGTTACACCCCACGTTTTCGTACGTAGAAGTACGCCATAAGTAAATTGATAAAAACTCGAAAATGAGATGTTACATCCCGTATTCTCGTACGTTAAAATTTCGTCGTAAGTTAATCGATGTAAGTTCGAGAATGATATTATTTTTGGATTATAAGTATTATGCTATTTCAAACAAGTGATAAGTAAATTCGTGAAGGTGAAAGGGTAAGCGAATCAAAGAAAATAAGTTTTTGTCCAAGTTTGACATATTGGGATAAAATACGGGCCAAGCAATAATACCCGATATTGATGGATTGGTACCATATAATGATAGTAGGATGTATAAAGTGTATTAGAAATAAGTAGAATTGTAAGTAATTTGAGATAATTCTTAATTATGTGGGTAATTGATTAATTATCGGGTAATGAAACATTACTTTAATTAATTAATAAATTATTAGATAAGAATAAACTCCCCCATGTGGCAGCAACCACTACTAAGACATATGACTCTTAGTCATATTGTCTTAGGTGGCCATCTAAAATAAGACTCATTACAATCTACTTACGCGTAATAGGCCTTAGTCATAAGTCTACTTACAAGACATTCAAGTTTGGTTTTCACTTGGTCAAAAACAATCAAGTAAGAATCATATACCTTCTTCCTAAATCAAGTTCAAAACATTCTCTAAACCAGACGCTAAACCTCAATCTGAAAAGCTTCCAACAAAATTTCTTACGACCAAATCAATTCCAGCGAGAAGTATTAGCACCTTAGCAACGTAAAATTTTGCTGTTTTAAAGGAGTACAATGCAACCTTTTCCAAGAATATCGTACGGATTTTTCCCTACTCCAGGTATGTTAAGGCTATCCCTTCTTTATTTTTGGCATGATCTATACGACACAAGCGAAACGAGAATGCACAACTTTCATTAATGACTCTATTTATAAAAATACTAGGGGTGTCTATATTCTTGATTCCCCATGTGAATTAGTAATTAGTCACAACACAAGGAGCAAAGAGAGATAAAATATAAATATAATCCATAATTGAGAAATCTATCACTGAAATGGAAAGAGTCCAGTAAGCTAGACTGTATGCAAGTGTACATGATTCTAAAAGCCTTTAAAGTTGTAGAGAAAAGGTTTAATGTACCATCATGTATCGTCTTGCTTCGCTTATATTATGTTATTGATTCTCTTATCATTGAAATATTTGAGCAGCAAGGCTTAACAACACTAAAACAATGTTTTCCCATATAAAATTTTTTTATTTCTTAATTATTATTATATCTTCTGTTCATGGGTCTCAGAAAAATACGTATTTGATAAAGTTTATCCGACATGCATAATATTTTTATGACATTCCAAGAAATCTTATTAACGTATTTCTTATGAATTTCATGCATTTATACATGTACATTGACCCATGACCAGATGGCGTTATATACGCGTATATATATATGTATATGGGATATGGGAAAAAGTTACGACGTTATATATACACCACCACCTGATCAGCTGGTATACGTTGATGATTTTGCCCATAGTGGCCGAGATGATATGATGGGATGCCCTCAGAGGACTGGTGATGTTATGATATATGTACTATGCACGACATGACAATCATATGCATATGCATGACATTATAATTATTTCACGATTTACAGAGTTATCGAGACTTACAGGTTGAGTCATTTACTCTATATTTCTTCCATGTCTGTTATGCACTTATTTATGTGCCTTACATACTTGGTACATTATTTGTACCGACATCCCTTTTGCCGGGGACGCTGCGTTTCATGCCCGCAGGTCCTGATAGACAGGTCGAGAGCCCTCCAAGAAGGCTATCAGCTCAGCGGAAGACGCTGGTGCGCTCCATTTGCTTCTTAGTTGCTTGTTTGGTTAGTATGATTTAGACGTGTATTGTTTGGTATGGCGAGATTCTGTCCCGACCTGTATGAAAATTATGTATTCTTAGAGGCTTGTAGACAGGTGTCATGTACGTAAAAGACTGTATGGTCCTGTCGGCCTATGTTCAGTATATGAGTGGTTATTCTGATCTTATAGGCCCGTATGTCTTATGTATAAATTGGTATCACATGTTGTATTCTACTTATCTCACGACAGCCTTCCGACTCAGTTATCTATAATAGTATGACTTGAAAAGATACATTATGTTGGTACTCGGTTGAGTAAGGTACCGGGTGCCCATCTTGGCCCATCGGTTTGGGTCATGAAAAAAGTGGTATCAGAGCAGTTCTGTCCTAGGAAGTCTACAAGCCGTGTCTAGCAGAGTCTTCTTTATGGGTGTGTTGTGCACCACACTTATAAGCAGGAGGCTACAGGAAATTTAGGGCTGTCACTCTTTCTTCTTACCCTAGATCGTGTGGTAGAGCTCAGCTGTAAGAACTCAATTTCTTAAACTCTATCTTATTCATAATACAACGATGTCTACATTCATAAAGACGATCGGTAAGAGATATAGCGGTGGAAGTGTTGAGTCATAGGAACTCGATCTTGCATCATGCTTATGATGAGTAAATGTGAGGTCTTCAGCAGACCATGCGTGTACTAAAAGGTGTAAGGTTCTTGATAATGAGTTTTAAGGCAAGAATACTTATCCACTCTTATGTTAAAAAGGAATAACAGAATCGGAAGGTAGACACAAGTTTCAACAAGTACAAGAAGCAAGGTGAAAAAAGGTACAAGGTACCCTGTTCGTAAGGATGAACATCATCTACAATTCGGGAAGAGAGATATAAGCATTTTGAGTTACCTTCAATTGTAATAGAGATATTTACGATTGGCCGCACCCGTCTCAGTTATGCCCTATGGGGGCTAACAGGTGTAGTTTAAGAAATGGATGAAACATCAGGATCCAGCTGGGGTTAGAGTAAACCAAAATGGTGAATGGATTGTTTGCGTTAGTTGACATTTTCGAAGGATATTGCAAATGTGATAATGGATTTCCTTGTGAGACACCTAGATGGTGCACTCTCGAATAGTATAGCTAGATATGAATACTGGAATGTTCAAAGACAGGCACTGGAAGCCTGGAGGGGATAAATATTATCTTAAGTATGGCTCCCATCCCTAGTAGAGAGATAATGCAAGGCAACCCGAAGGGCCAGTGGATGGAGCAAAGGGGAGCTAAAATCAAAATAATATCTTGTTGATGTTTTCAGAATAAAGTGATAGACATAGATGTTACCGGAAAATAAGAAAAGAATTAGTGAAGCATTATAAGTAAGATGTGATACCTGGATCACAATGGTAGAAAAAGAAAAATGAAAATGATGACAATATTACAGAGAGTCTATAGTCAAGTGAAGGAAAACACGAACAATGACAGGCCTTGAGACAACAAAAGAATATAGCGCATAAAGTCATCCTAATTTCAAGAAATAAGTTCGCGACTCTAACGTGATTACCAGAAGGAAAAGTTAGACCCCAAAGTAATAAGAAATCAGTATGAGCTAGTGAAAAAGGTAAACTAAACATGAATTGGAAACTAATTAATTTGATAATAGTCGGCACTATGAGAATTTCAGATTGCGTTCCAGCGATAAAAGAATGGACAACAGAAGAACATTCATGGGGAATTCAACCTCGTAGTTATGACATTATAATACTTGAGATATATATATATATATATATATATATATATATATATATATATATGGGGGAGGGGAGTTAAAAAGGTATTGTATGAGTATTACTGAAATAAAAGAGAATGCCGCTGGGAAGACAGTAAAAATATCAAGTTCAGAAGCAACCCTACAAGCACAAGGGCATGGAGGTAAGTAACTACAGTTAATTATAGGCAAGGAAGTTGAAGGAAGGCTGCGAGTAGTATAAATGGATATGTATGGGTCACAAGCTAAAATTATGGTAAAGAGACAAGGTTGCAGGAAGACAGGAGTAAGGATAAGAAAGGGAGAGTGAGAAGATGACGCGAATAGATAAGTCCTCAGGATTAAATCCATGAAAACAAAAAGAGCTGATGGTTTCTCTAAGTAATAGAAAGCTCAGTATTGCCTGAATGAACCCAAAAGAGTCTAAGACTAGTAGCATTTAGAAGATATGGAATACTGCCGTGATAGTACAATAAGGGTGTAATTGTGATGGATAAAGGATGACGTTTAGGCCTTTGATTGAGTAATTATTTGAAGAGGACTCCATGGAGTGTACGAGATTAAAATACCCACATAATTGAATCACATTGGGATGCTATAAAATATGGTCATTGAAGTACATTATCACCCCTAAGTGGATCAGGAAAATCACTTCAAATATTCCTCGATGCAACGTAAGCTCTAGTGGCAAGGTATGACATAAGAAGTTTCAAGTTATCAGTAGTATATTGTAGATTAATATATGGAAAATTAACAATGAATGGAAAAAAGTCACAAAGTATGAGATAAGATTAAGCCGCCATTCTTAAGATAAACAGCACTGAGAAAACATTAAAGGACTTAGATTTATACATATGGGATAAGCAATAAAAGTAACATGGAGTTCAGTAGCAGACCTCAGTAACGATCAATCAAAGTAGAGTTATGGCAGTAAAGTCATACGAATGGATAAACGGATCTATTATAAAAAGGTAGCAACAGTTGCGCGATTGGAAGAATTCTGACTAAAAGTCGCGGTGTGAGAAACAGGCCTAAAGGGGGGAATGTCATGGCCTTTGGGATCCATTCACAGAACGGTTGCCTAGATGGAAAGAGGACTACTAAAGTATTCAGAAGACATCGATTGTGATAATGATAAGCGCGTCAGCCAATATTCGAGGACGAATGTTCCAAAGGGTGAAATGATGTTACACCCCACGTTTTCGTACGTAGAAGTACGCCATAACTAAATTGATAAAAGCTCGGAAATGAGATGTTACATCCCGTATTCTCGTACATTAAAATTTTGTCGTAAGTTAATCGACGTAAGTTCGGGAATGAGATTATTTTTGGATTATAAGTATTACGCTATTTCAAACAAGTGATAAGTAAATTCGTGAAGGTGAAAGGGTAAGCGAATCAAAGAAAATAAATTTTTGTCCAAGTTTGATATATTGGGATAAAATACGGCCCGAGAAATAATACCCGATATTCATGGACTAGTACCATATGACCATGATAGTAGGATATATAAAGTGTATTAAAAATAAGTATAATTTTAAGTAATTTGATAGTATTCTTAATATATGGGTAATTGATTAATTATCGGGTAACAGAAAATCACCTAATTAATTAATGAATTATTAGATAAGAATAAACCCCCCTACGTGGCAGCAGCCACTACTAAGACATATGACTCTTAGTCATATTGTCTTAGGTGGCCATCTAAAATAAGACTCATTACAATCTACTTATGTGTAATAGGCCTTAGTCATAAGTCTACTTACAAGACATTCAAGTTTGGTTTTCACTCGGTAAAAAACAATCAAGTAAGAACCATATACCTTCTTCCTAAATCAAGTTCAAAACATTCTCTAAACCAGGCGTTAAAACTCAATCCGAAAAGCTTCCAAAAAATTTCTTGCGACCAAATCAATTCCAGTAAGGATTATTAGCACCTTAGCAACGTAAAATTTTGTGATTTTAAAGGAGTACAGTGCAAATCGGGTCTTGAGTAAGGAAGGAAAGATGATATCCTTGTGCTTATGTTCTTCCAAATCCTCCTAAGCGTCATTAGCTCTAAAGTATGTCAAGAGTCCAGAAAATAACAATTTTCCATGTATTTATACCAAATAGGTTCAGACCTAGACGAAATCATCCTTTCCTAGCCGAAATAGGAAAATAAATCTCTAAAATATATATAAGCGCGCCGCATGGGGCAACACGTTATGCAAGGCTTTAGTAGGGAACTTCATAGAGCTACGTAATTGATAGGAAGCAGAATTTGTATAGCCGCGGTGCACCATGCGCCACTCCACGCACCGCGGCTATGGGAGTTTCTCTGAGTACGGATCAAACTTTGATTTTTGATGTCCAGACTTGGTCCCTGACCCCCGAACATGATCAAGACCTAATCCCTTGTGCTTTTAGTCATACTGCAAAGCTCCAAATATCTCGAATTAGTTCCACAACATCTACATAGCTCAGAATCATTCCTACAAGGCATAAATTACACAATAATTGCAAAACACTACCAATTAAAGCTCAACACAATTAAAGTGCAGTGAATTAGAGTGCAATAAGTGACTAAAATACGTAAGTATAGCCTACCATCACATTGGAACAGTAATTTTTATACAACTAGTACTGATCTCTCAGTTGTTTTCTAAAAAGGTCAGACATGGTCATTTGATCTTTAATTCTCATGAGTTGGCACCATTGCATGAATTCTTATTCTGTCCAAGGAGAAGACATGGTCTGTGCTAGTTGAGTTTGATCTTGTTGAGATTCTTCTTCCTCAACTAGGTCCACCCATTTGTTTGGAGTGGAAATTGGAATGTGCCCTGAACTTTCTATCATATGAACTTGGGGGACTCCGCTCGTGGCGTAGTCTGATGGCTTTCTGTATTTGGGTTGACTCCACCTGCGTCTTTTGAGAGTTTCTTGGAGGTAACTGAAATGGTTTGTAGTTTAGAAACAATATTTGTAGCATACTGTGTGGGTACGACTTCAGTAATATTTTCCTCCGCCGGAGGAAGAGCAAGTATTGGAAGATCTGAAATTTTTGCTATCTTTTTCCTTGGCATTTTACTCCCCCTGCAATAATTCTCGGGTATGAAAATTTGGAATACAGTTTGAACTCCCTTTATATATTCTTTATCAAAAACAAAAAAATAGATAAATAGCTTGCAATCTAGCAAATATATGTTTAGAAGCAAGAATTTGTACATCCTTTTGTGAAACAGATTTTGCAGCTTTACAATCCATTTTTAACAAAAAAAATTTATTTAGTAAATCAACTTGAAATTTAGAAATGCACAAAACAATTGCTAAACTTTCTGTTTTAATTGTAGGATAATTTTGTTGAGAATGATTCCAATATTTTGATGCAAATGCAACAATGTTGTAACGACCCGGCCGGTCTTTTCACGAGATTAGCCTCGTTTCCCCTATTTTTGCTTTATCATATGTTGCTTAGCCTATTTATGTTTTATTGGGTCGGTTGATTCGGGTTCGGAGTGGTCGTGGTGAGAACTGAGACACCTAGTCTCTTAAATTAGCTTAATAGTTGAAAAAGTCAACTGGGAGTTTACTTATTGGTAAACGACCCCGATATATGGATTTCATGGCTCGGATAGAGTTTTTAGGTGATTTGAGACTTAGGAGTATGTTCAGAATGAAGTTTTGATGTCCAGTGTAGAATTAGGCTTGAATTGGCGAAAGTTAGCTTTTGGCGATTTCTGGTCGGCAGTGGAAAATAGTTTATCGGGGTCGGAATGGAATTCCGACAGTTGGAGCAGGTTCTAAATGTCATTTTGGATATGTGTGCAAATTTTCAGGTCAATCTGATGTGTTTTGGTTGGTTTCGGCATCATTGGCGAAATTTAGAAGTTTCAAAGTTCATAAGCTTGAATTTGATATGATTTTGGTGTTTCTGGCGTTGTTTTTGGTGTTTTGAAGGCTCGACTAAGTTCTAATAAGGTTATGGGATGTGTTGGTATATTTGGTTGGGGCCCCGAGGGGCTAGGGAATGATTTCGAATGGTTAACGGAGGTTTGGACTTAGGATTTTGCAGCAAAATTGCTGCTGGTGTCATTTTACTGGTGTGGCCGCACCTGCGGATGGGGAGCCGCAGGTGCGATGGCCGCATGTGCGAAGGTATTTGCGCAGGTTCGAAAAGAGGCCAGGCTGGAGGAAGCCGCAGGTGCAAGGCATGGGTCGCACCTGCGAAGCCGCAGGTGCGGGTGAGGCACCGCAGGTGCGAGATTGAACTTAATGGAATTTCGCAGGTGCGCACCTGGGACCGCAGATGCGGGTCCGCAGGTGCGAAAAATTGTCCGCAGGTGTGGATTAGCTGGGCAGGAAGTATAAATAGGAGCCTTCGCAAAATTTTGGCATTTCTTTCATTTTTGCACGCGGGTTGAGCCAATTTGGGAGCTATTTGAAGGGGGAATTCGAGTGTCTTCAGTGGAGGTAAGTTTCTCGGACTATAAAATCATTTCTATGTTATTTTGTGACGGATTAGGCTTGGAATTTGTGGTTAAATGGCATAAATTTGGGGTTTAGGACTCGAGAAGTTGAGACTTGTAAATTAAGGAATTTAAGCGTTGTTTGTGGTCGAATTGTGATGCATTTTATATGTGTAGACTCGGGAAGGGATAATGATTCTTGTGACGCAATTTTCATCGAATTCCGAGACGTGGCCCTGGGGCTCGGGTTTGGCCAATTTTGGGAATTGTGCTTAAAATTGATAGTTTTCGATTAGGTTTTGTTCCTTTAGCGTATATTGATGATGTTAATATGGTTTTGGTTAGATTCAGAGCATTTGGGAGCCAATTCGAGGGGTAAGAGCATTGCAGAGTAGCTTTTGGGATGTTTTGAGGTAAGTAACGATTGTAACTCTAAACCTGAGGGTATGAGACCCCGGTATTTGATATTGTTTTGGTAAATGAGGTGACACACATTCTAGGTGACGAGCGTGTGGGCGTGCACTGATAGGGATTGTATCTTGGTCCGTCCCGTAGTGATTATTAAACCGCGTATCCGATTTGAAACCTTACGATATCCTGTATTTCAGAAATTTGTACTTTTTTATGGGTTATGAGCCATGTTTGGGGCCTCGTGCCGATATGTTTAGACCCTCAGAGGTACTTTTACCCTATTCTCACACTATCCTGATAGAACAATTGTGAACTCAGTCATGTTTCCTACTTGTTGTTATTCTCACTATTATCGTACTGTTGAAACTCTGAGAGGTAATTTGGGCTGAGTCCCGTGAGTTGAGATGAATTGCTCGAGTGGCTTGTGAGGATGACTGAGTGAGGCCGATAGCCGAGTATGTGAGGATAGTTATGGATCGGGCTGCACGCTGCAACAATGTATATATTATATATTACATATGGATCGGGCTGCACACCGCAACAAATATAGCGCTTGGGCTGTAGGAGCCCCTCCAAATTCTGTACACCCCTAGTGGGCGCAGTCGACTATTATATGGATCGGGCTGCACGCCGCAACGTATGTTATAAGGATCGGGCTGCCCGCCACAGCAGTTGTGTGTATTCATGGTACTTGCTGAGTACGAGTGATTAAGTAAGAGCATGATATTCTGATAGTGGAGTCACGAGTGACTGAGAGGCTTGCCCGAGAGGCTTTATTGTGAGTGATACTGTACCAGAGGGGCCTATATTTTTATGAAACTACTGTTTTCACTCTTCTTTACGCTGAGCCTCTGATGATAATGTTGGACAAATGTTTTCATACGAGATTTTAAATGGAAACTGGAGTTTTTATGAAATATTCGGAAATGTAGATTCCCGACTTGATTTACTTATTTCCACAGTCACTTATTATATGGAGTTACATGATTTATAAATGCTCATCACTACACTCAAGTTTTTAGTTACTTTGATTGCTTACTGAGTTGGCGTACTCACGTTACTCCCTGCACCTCTCTGTGCAGATCCAGGTATCGGACCATCTCACTAGCTGATTTTTCGGACGTGCTTGGAGTTTGATCGAGGATCGAGGTAGCTGCTCAGCATCCCCAGCTCACCTCCTTTCCTTTCCTCAGTTCATAGCTTTTGTCTTTTGTACTTCAGGCTTTTGTAGTAGCAAGTTACCTCATTGTACATTGTATTTACAGTCTTAGATGATCATGACAGTTGACTCCAGGTTTTGGGAAAGTGTATAAATTGTTCATCTCATTTTGCTGTTTTAAAATCTGCTGATTTTGGGAAGTTATAAAATGTTATGATAGTCTATAATGGTTGGCTAGCCTAGTTTCATGATAGGCGCCATCACGACCGGCTTGGGATTTGGGGTCGTGACAAATGTGTTCCTTGCGATGTATTTTCTGCTTTAAAATGCCACCATAACCAATGTCTGATGCATCAGTTTCGACTATTTTGAATACAAAAAAATCAAGGAGAGATAAGCAAGAAAGGTCTTTGACTATCAATTTTATTTCTTTGATAACGTTGGTGTGGACTGAAGTCCATGGAGGTGGTTTTTTTAACCTATCGTGTAGAGGTTTTAGCAAATTGCTAAGGCTTGAAATGAAATCTGATACAAAATTAACACATCCTAAAAAACTTTGAAGCTGGATTTTATCTAAAATTTGGTCAAAATTTGTCAGCAAATTGCATGAATCTTTGAATAGGGACAATAGTTCTTTGCTGGATATCGTGCCCAAGAAATCGGATGTTGATTTGAAAAAGACTATATTTAGTTTTTGATAAAACTAATCCATTTTCTTTGATAGCATTAAATAAAACCTTTAGATGTTTAAAATATTGATCTATGCCAGTAGAAAATACTAAAACATCATCAATATAATCAATAATAAATTTTGAAAAAGGATTAAATATATCATTCATTATCCTTTGAAATTAGGAAGGAGCATTTTTTAAACCAAATGGTATTACATTCCATTCATATTGTCCAAGTGGTACCATAAAAGCAGTTTTATACCTTTCCTTGGGGTTTATTTGAATTTGCCAAAAATCTAATTATAAATCAAATTTTGAAAAGAAAGTTGGCATAAAGCCTTTGAAGTAAATCCTTTTTGTTTGGAATAGAATATCTAATCCAGCGTAGTGATTTGTTCAAAGGTTTATAATTGATGACTAATCGAGGGACACCTCGTTCAATTTCAAAGTTTTTATTGATGTAAAGGGCAGCACAACTCCAAGGGGATTTGCTTGGAGAGATGATGTGTTTTTTATGAAGATTATCGATTTCTTTTTGACAATGAATGTTTAGCTCGTGATTCATGTGATAGGATGAGATTTTGTGGGGATGGTTTTTCATCAAAGCCAGGTTCGTAAGGGAGCCTAATAATGTGTTTCTTGCGATTCCAAAATGCTGTAGGTAAATTAGCACAAAGTTCTTGGATTTTGGTTTCTAAAGTTTTTATTTCGGATTGGAGCGAAGAATATCGAAGTTGCTGTTGTAACCTTTGGAATGCTACTTCTTCTTTGAGAAAATTGATTTGTCCTTCTTTACTTTATATGGTAGAAAAAAACTTTGCCATCATAGGTCTATCAAAAATAAGAAAGGTTCTACCTCCTATACGTTTGATCAGAATTCCTTGTTTTGTTACCATAAAAGAAATGAGTTCCTCGATGAAGGGAGTGCCTAATATAACTGGATTAGTAAGGTCTTTTACTAATAGGAAGGAATTTGAGGTTGACAAATGTGAATTTTCAAGGGAGGTTCTAACTTCAACATTGGAGAGTTTGAAGCTAATTCCTAGTTTCCCGCCATTAACAACTCTAAGACCTTCATTGTTTTTTCAAAGAATTTGGTTGGAATGAGCCCTTCTTGTATGCAGTTTAGATCTGCACCTATATCAAATAAGGCAATGATATCCAAGGTAAAGGGCTTACTAACAATTAAGATGACTCTCATATGCCATTTTCTTATGGAAATTCTGGAGAGGTGGTTGATAAAAACTTCTTGTTCAACTGGTTTAGTTTCAGTTAGTTTAGGATCTTTAGGTTTGGTAGAGAGATGTTGGAGAAAAAGAAGGTCTAATTTTGTCTAGCCTTAATTTCCTAAATTTCTTCCTTAAAGAATGCCATCTCAGTTTGGAGATCATGGATAGTTACTACTTTAGGCTTTTGGGAAGGGAATCTGCTGAGGATATCAATAATATTGTAGGTATTTGCAACTTGAGGATGATTGGAAAAGACACTAGAGGAAGATATAGAAGGCTTATCTATTGTTCGTTATAATTGCTCGAGATAATACTTCTTTTTCTCGTAGTCTTGGAGATTGTATATTATTTCAAAAAGAAGATCTTGTTCTTTGGAGAGAACATTAATAGCATGTTCTTCTTGACTAGACTGGGATGAAGATGATTTTGTGTCATCATCTCCGAGTTGGTTAAATTGTTGTTCAAGTTCATCATCAGCAACATCAGAAGTGTCACTACCTTCTAATAAAAGTTGTTCGATCCAGTTAAGAACAAACTCATCTAAATCAATATTTCTAACTTCGTTAGACAACTTGCAGTATTTAGCTATATGACCTAGTTTGTTGCACTTGAAACATTTGCCAGAATTGGGAGTTTGGAAGTTTGTTAGTTTATGTTTACTAGGAAAAGTTTTTGATATAGAAGGAAATGGTTTGGTTTTCATAAATTTGGGTGCAGAATACCTATACCTATATATATATATATATATATATATATATATATATCGTATTCTCCATATCTTTGGTGGTTCGTCTCTTATGAGGCTTTTACTACAAGGCAGTAAACCAAATTGTTCACAGAAACTACCTAGATCCCGGCGATTCTGTGTTCTATCTTTGGCTAGTTGTCTCAATATCTTATCATCATATTTTGAGAGCAACATGTTGAATGAGACTGGTAAGTTGGCCATATGTGATTTGTTCGTAAGGAATAACATCAACAGAATGCTGATTTTGGAGTTCTTCTTTGACTACATCCCTAAGAGACTTAGGTAGGCCATCTAGGAATTTTTCTTTCTAATATGGGAGATTTCCATCTGTTTTTTCATATATTCAGGTAAGAAAGGAATCTTTATACCATCTGAAATCAGAAAGGGTCTACACTTAAGGTTGTTAAGTATCTCAGAAGATCTTTCCCTAAAGATACCTGAACTACCTATGAATGTTTTGATAATGGTATAAATCAGGGTGTCGGTTGAATCAGGAATGATAAGGCCATCCTTAAGAATTGGTTCTCTCGTTGAATCAACTCGGACACTTACGAGAATTTTTTTCTTATCTTCTTCGCTAAGACAGTATTGATGATGTCAACAACACACCTCGATAAGATATATGATACGTCGTATACAATATAAATTACCCAACTATGAGTCGGGGTCGAATCTATAGAGAGTTATGAGGGGTGTTAGGAGTATATATTTGAAGCAAGCGAATGGACTACCTAAATTTTAACTTCCACAACAAAGTTTTGATTTCTAATTCTACTATTACTCTAATGATTGCAAGCTAAGGAAAATAGACTAGAGATGAATGTTTTTGGTGTTTTTCCAAATAGTTTAAAAGCCTAGGGATCTGACCATAACCTAGGTGTTTGCCAAATGGGATAAAGACAATAATTCTTGTTTTGTTGATTGGGGTTTATTATAGCTCTCAACTCTACATTACCCACTCAATACCTCTCGCTCAGAGAGTATTTTTCCCAATTTGGCTTTCTCAAGTCCAAATAGGTATCAAACAAAATAGTTGATTGTCATGACCCAAATTTCCCTCCGTTGGGCATCGTGATGGAACCTAGTCTTAGGGACTAGGTAAGCCTAACATTTACTGAACAACAACAATAATAAAGGAAATCTAACAGTATTGTTATAGAAAATCCTTACAGAATTTGTAATTTTCCAAAACCGGTAATACAAGTCATAAGCTCTATAGAATTTACTACAACTTCTAAATACAATTGTTTAGAAATAATTAAGAACAATTGAATAAAAGTAGGAAGGTGACTCCGAAGCCTGCGAACGCAACAACAAGTTTACCTTGAGTCTCCTCAACAATGATCTGCACAATTACTAACGATCGATACCTTGATCTGCACAAACAAAAATGCGCAGAAGTGTAGTATGAGCACACCACAATGGTGCCCAGTAAGTATCAAGACTAACCTCGGTGAAGTAGTTACGAGGACTAGTCAAGACACCCGCTAGTCTAATAATTAAACAGGTATATATGTATAAAATGACAGAATATGACATCTATATAATGACTACTCAAGATAGTAAATAACAGAACAACTACAATGTGGAAGGAAATACAACAAACAACAACGGAACAATATTATAATACACATAAAGATGGACAAACATACAAGCCAAACCGGAAACCACAACACAATAAGAAGACCCGTAACTCAGCACTGCATTAGTTTGTCCACATCAGGACTTAGCCAATAAAACCCAATAAGTTGGTCAAATCCTCGAGTGAAAATTTTCAACCTCAAGTTTATATTGAAAGCTTTTAAAAATATAATGATTTCAGTGGAAAAATTTTCTTTGAAATATACTTTCTCCAAAGATACATAGTTATACTTTACAAAACAAAATTCTCAAACGTAACTCTTTTCCATAAAAGCTTTTCAAATATACCTTTCTAGTAAATGTTTTTCAAACACAATTCCTTCAAATAAATGCTTTGAAAACATACCTTTGGAAAGCTCCCCATCCGCAGTCCTAGTTCAAAAACATAAAAATCGACCCAAAAGCCGAACCCTGGGACCGCACCTCGGAACCCGACAAAATTTATCAAATTCCGATATCATTTGGTCCCTCAAATAATGATTTTTCATTTTAGAAATTTTCTTCCAAAACCAACATTTTCCTCAACTCAAAACACAAATTAAATGATGAAAATGAAGATAAAATCATGGAATATATTCAATTCTAGTTGAAGAACACTTACCCATTCGATTTGTGTGAAAAACCCATCAAAAATCGCCAAGAACTGAGCTCTAGAAGTCAAAATATGATAAAAATGGCCTAACCCTTGATTTTGGAATATAATATGTCTGCCCAGATTTTTAAGCATTGGGATCGTGAGAGTTTAAGTGCGATCGCGTAGAGGAAAATAATTAATGGTCTAAAATGTGCTATGCAATCTCGTAAGGACTGATGCGATCGTATAGAAGGAAATTATTTACTGACCAAAAAATATGCTATGCGATCGCGTGTGGGATGATGCGATCGCGTAGAAGGAAAATATTTACTGACCAAAAAATGTGCAATGCGATCACGTGTGGGATGATGCGATCGCATAGAAGAAAAATGTTTACTAACAAAAAAATGTTCTATGCGATCGCGTATGGAGTGATGCGATCGCGAAGAGTAAAAAATTGGGCGGGTCACAGAACAGTATGGGATCGCCTCTATGCCTATGCGATCGCATAGAAGAAAAACCAGAAGACAGAATCAACAGTTAAGATTTGGAGAAATTTGACCCGAAGCCCATCCGGAACACACACGAGACCCCCGAGACCCCGTCTAATCACACAAATAAGTCATATAACCTAACACAGAATCGCTCGAGGTTTCAAATCACATAAAACAACACCAAAACGACGAATCAAACCAAAAATCAAAATTATAAATTTTCAAATCTTAAAATATCAAAACTTGTGCCGAAACTTATTAATTCAATCCGGAATGATGCCAAATTTTGCAGACAAGTCATAAATGACACCACGGACCTAAATCCACTCTCGAAATTCCATTCTCTGAGTCTGATATCAAAATTTCACCTATTAGCCGAAATCACCGAAATTCTAACTTTCGCCGAATTATCTCAAATTACTCTACGGACCTCCAAAACTAATTCCGTACGCGCGTCTAAGTCCAAAATCATCATACGAAGCTGTTGACATCACCCAAAACTCATTCCGAGGCCGTTTACATAGAAGTCAAATCTTCGCTCAACTTCCATTACTTAAGCTTCAAAATTTGAAATTTTCCTTCCAATTCGACTCCGAATTATCCGGTAACTGAATCCAACCATGCACGCAGGTCGATATACACAATGCGAAGATGTTCAAGACCTTACGCCACCGAGCGGAGCTTAAATTCTCAAAATGACCGTCGGGTCGTTACATTCTCCCCCTTTTAAACAAACGTTCGTCCTCGAACGTGCCAAGATTCACCTCGAACTCATCCAATCACTGAATTCACACTTCTAACACACTCTCGCGGGTGATCCCACTTCACCCCGACCTACATACGCCTTATGACACAATCACAACTACAATTATCCTTCCTATCACCATCGGTAAGCCTCATACTTCAATTTCTCACCTTCTACTCATTTCCAAAAGACCTGATTCTAAATCCATATCCGGCATCAACCTCAAACAGCTGCATCAGCTCATGACTACACCCAGAAGGTACAAACACACAATATAGCACACTGCACGTGGGCTCATAATAACACCTTGGATAACAATAGCTGCCTGAAATCAATCCAGCACTGGCGATTATCCTCATATCTTGAAAGAACTCTATTTCCCAGCCCCATAATACTGATAATAATGCAACAAACATGAATATATCATTATTAGACACCCGAATCACCAAACACAACTAACCCCACCGGGCACACATCCCGCAAGCAGAAACTCAAAAAGCACATAACGAAAATGACTGAATATGAAAAGGGAAACACATACGGAAACTATCATACAAGCCCGACAAGAACTACTCTCTATTAGTACTGACCCACAACCGATATAATAAGGAAAGAATGAAAACGTATAAACAAATCATAAGGAACCCGTCCTTATAAAATTTCCACCGCGGTACTCAGCCCAGTCCAAACATATCGAATCGCAAAATATCACGAGGGTCTCGCCTTCAAATCTAAATCATATACCGAGTATATATCATACCATTTGAAACATCTCACTAACTCAGATCTTCCAATAACATCATGACACTCACTTAACTCACATCTCGATAGAGTATCAATTCACAGCTCGTAACCAAAATACTTAGGAAAATCACATAAAGCTTACTATGACGAACAACAAGGACTCACTTCTAGTCTCACCACCCTCAATGATGAATAAAACAAAGATAGACACGGGCTACTACTCATAGAATCTCCCGACAGGAGCAAACACGAAAATAGAGTGCAAAGCATGAAATCCACTCATAAATGTAGCGACAATCAAGGGATACTCATCCCGACCAACAGAACTATAATGAAGTACAAATGGTGCACCTCTGCAACAAATCAAAACATGCATGTATGATAACATCTGGCACAACGGCCTTCAGCTTACTATATGAAACACATCAATGGGCCGGGCCTCCCCCTCTGGGCGCCCTCTACTCACTTGAATACCCTGTTGTAACACACCTGTCTGAATCCTGGACAATCTCTCACCCTGTGGCTGAAATCTCCGCACTCAAGACAACCTCTCCACTGACGTGGCTGTGGAAACTGTGCAATATGAGTACTCTGAGACCCCTGAGTACCTGAAACCCCATGCGAAGCTGGTAATGCAAACTGAACCAGCTGACCACAAAATCTCTATCGTGCCGTACCCTGCCTCCATACGAGGCCTCCCTGTACTCTCTCTCCTGAACTCGTCTGTCCTCTCACTCCCGATCCCACATGCCATCTAACCGGCGAGCGGTCCCTACTACCTGCTGGAACGAGACATACGACTCCGACTCTCGAGTCATGCCGAACCAAACATCATTACAGAA
Source organism: Nicotiana paniculata (assembly GCA_005239505.1). Classification (NCBI taxonomy): domain Eukaryota; kingdom Viridiplantae; phylum Streptophyta; class Magnoliopsida; order Solanales; family Solanaceae; genus Nicotiana; species Nicotiana paniculata. The sequence continues at coordinate 26,573 of ML319876.1, forward strand.
CCCTTCAATGAATCTATGGACTCGCTTCCTAACTGAAGCAACCAAGGGGGGTGCATATCTGTCCAACTCACTGAATCTGACATAGTGCTCCAACACTGACATAGTGCCCTGACGCAACTGCTCAAACTCCGCACGCCGTGCCTCTCGGAGGGACTGAGGTTCAAACTCCCTCAAGAACATCTCTGAAAATTGACCCCATGAAGGTGAAGCTGACTCGGCCGGGCTTCCCAACTCATATGCCTTCCACCACTGGCAAGCCGCTCCTCTGAGCTAAGACGTGACAAAACCAACCCCGCTAGTATTCACAATATCCGAAGTACGAAGAATGCACTGACACTCCTCCAAGAAATCCTGGGCATCATCTGTCACCCATCCATTGAAAGATAGGAGGGTGGTACTCCCTGTGCCTCTCAAGTTTAAGTTGTTCTTCCTCCGATGCTGCTGCCCTAACCACTGCTGAACTGAAACCACGTACTGGCTGCCATGATACCTGGAACCTGACCAACATGATCTCGCTGCTATGGAGTGTAGACGGAGGGAGTCCGAACTCCTCCCCTGATTTGTGGAGTAGCCGGTGCACTAGAATCGATCCCGCCTGAGTCAATGTACCAATTATACTAAAAAATTGCGCCCAGGTCTCCTGAAGTCCGGGCGTAACAACATGCACCTCCAGTACCTGTCCCCCAACTGGAACTACAGGCGGCTCCTTAACGACTGTTCTTGTAGATGTCCCAACTGCGACACGTGCTCCTCGTCGATCTCTGCGTCTGCCCTAGCGACATTCGTCTCGGGGGAAACATCATCAGGAACCGCAACTCGTGTCCCCACCATCAGTGAGATAATGGAATGAGAATTTTCAAACTTCAAGATCATTAAACCTGCACGATAGGAATGAAGGAAGTGAAATTGTCCTAATAGTTCCGTGGCCTCTCGAAGGTAAGTACAGACGTCTCCGTACCGATCCGTAAGACTCTACTAAACTCGCTTATGACTCGTAGCACCTATGAACCTAGAGCTCTGATACCAACTTGTCACGACCCAAATTTCCCTCTATTGGGCATCGTGATGGCACCTAGTCTTAGGGACTAGGTAAGCCTAACATTTACTGAACAACAACAATAATAAAGGAAATCTAACAGTCTTGTTATAGAAAATACTTACAGAATTTGCAATTTCCCAAAACCAATAATACAAGTAATAAGCTCTATAGAATTTACTACAACTTCTAAATACAACTGTTTAGAAATAATTAAGAACAGTTGAATAAAAGTAGGAAGGTGACTCCGAAGCCTTCGAACGCAGCAACAGGTTTACCTTGAGTCTCCTCAACAATGATCCGCGCAATTACTAACGATCGATACCTGGATCTGCACAAAAAAAAAGCGCAGAAGTGTAGTATGAGCACACCACAGCGGTGCCCAGTAAGTATCAAGAGTAACCTCAGTGAATTAGTGACGAGGACTTGTCAAGAGACCGAGCACGCACTGGCCACCTCGCGTACACGTGCTACAATCAACATAGAAGACTCAAATTCCTAAGGGGTAATTCCTCCACACAAGGTTAGGAAAGATACTTACCTCGACGGCGACAACCCGGTACTCTAAAATGGACTTCTCGGGCGAAAAGACCTCCGGATGGCTCCATAAATCGTATAAGGAGCTATTTCGAATAATAAAGTTTCAATCTTTACAAAAACATAAAAATCGACCCAAAAGCCGACCCTCAGGCCCGCACCTCGGAACCCGACAAATTTTACAATAATCCGATTACCCATTCCAATACGAGTTCAACCATACAAAATTTATCAAATTCCGATACCATTTGGTCCCTCAAATCACAATTTTTCATTTTAGAAATTTTCTTCCAAAACCAACATTTTTCTAAACCCAAAACACAAATTAAATGATGAATAAAGATAAAATCATGGAATATATTCAATTCTAGTTGAAGAACACTTACACATTCTATTTGTGTGAAAAACCCATCAAAAATCGCCAAGAACCGAGCTCTAGAAGTCAAAATATGATAAAAATAGCCTAACCCTCGATTTTGAAATATAATCTGTCTGTCCAGATTTTTAAGCATTGCGATCGCGAGAGTTTAAGTGCGATCGCGTAGAGAAAAATAATTACTGGTCTAAAATGTGCTATATGATCGCGTAAGGACTGATGCGATTGCATAGAAGGAAATTATTTACTGACCAAAAAATGTGCTATGCGATCGCGTGTGGGATGATGCGACCACATAGAAGTAAAATGTTTACTGACCAAAAAATGTGCTATGCGATCGCGTGTGGAGTGATGTGATCGCGAAGAGTAAAAAATTGGGCGGGTAACAGAACACTATGTGATCGCTTCTATGCCTATGCGATCGCATAGAAGAAAAACCAGAAGACAGAATCGACAGTTAAGATTTGGAGAAATTTGACCCGAAGCCCATCCGGAACACACCCGAGACCCCGTCTAATCATACAAACAAGTCATATAACCTAACATGGAATCGCTCAAGGTTTCAAATCACATTTATAAATTTTCAAATCTTCAAATATCAAAACTCGTGCTGAAACCTATCAATTCAACCCGGAATGACGCCAAATTTTGCAGACAAGTCATAAATGACACCACATACCTATAGCCACTCTCGAAATTCCATTCCGAGCCCGATATCAAAATTTCACCTATCGGCCGAAATCGCCGAAATTCTAACTTTGGCCGAATTACCTCAAATTACTCTACGGACCTCCAAAACCAATTCCGTACGCGCGCCTAAGTCCAAAAGCATCATACAAATCTGTTGACATCACCCAATAGATTCAACTCCGGATTATCCTTCCAATTCGACTCCGGATTATCTAGTAACTGAATCCAACCATGCACGCAAGTTTATATACACAATGCGAAGTTGTTCAAGACCTTATGTCACTGAACGGAGCTTAAATTCTCAAAATGACCGGTCGGGTCGTTACATTGATATGATCTCAAGTCAGTTTCTTACTATCTCTAGTTTGAACCCTTTAATTAGGCTAATCAATCTCTCAATTAACCCAATTCCTTGTTAGCCAAGTTAACCTTGACTAGGTCCCTCACTCTCAAGTACATACTAAGTAAAATAGCCATGAATCAATGTTTGCAACCATTAATTCTAAAATTGAAGCATGAACTAAGCTAAATAATCAATACCCGATCATAAACAAGCATTAAATTTCATACCCATAAGGTTTACACACTAGGTTTGGGTCACAAACCTAGTAAAAATCTAGCTACTCATAATGGGAATTGAAGAAAATAAAGAAGAAAAGATAATTAAACTCATAATGAAAGATTAAAATGATGAAATCTAATGTTTAAACTCTAAAATAATGTGAAACATCCTAAAGTACTAAATAGAAATGGCTAAAACAACTTTTTAATGTTCAAAATTGACCTAAATTTGTGAAACTCGTCTATTTATACTCGACCAAAAATCACTGACAAAAATGCCCCTCAGGAAGTTCTGCGGCCACATAATTCCATGTGAGGTTCGCATATTTCTTCAGTTGGCAGGAGGATTCTGCAGCCGCACATTTCTGGACTGTGGCTACGAGGCAACTTCTTCGGCCACACAATTCTTATCGGTCTGCACTTCTGCAAGGCATCAAGACTTGGTCTTCTGCACATTCTCTGAACTTGAAAATACTTGTCAAAAGCATGTTGGATTCTTTAACTTGGGTTTCAGCCGCAGATGGAATTCTGCGGTCTGCAATTTCTTCTGCGAATGCAGAATTCTTTCTATGGACCGCACATCTTTACTTCTGCGCCCTTTATAGACTTGTGCTTCAGAACACTCATTTTTGAGTTGGATTTCATCATGGGAGATCAAACATCCAGCATTCCTAAAATTTGCACAATTTCATTAGTTTCGGGAATACAATTCAATACTTTCGGACTAAAACTAAAGCAAAAAGGCGTTAATAAGCAGTCAAAATCCCCACTTATCAGCTCCCCCAAACTTATGTCTTTTCTTGTCCTCAAGCAAATAAATTAGTTCGCACCTCCTACAGTTAAGGGTCATTTCAGCGAGTCAAAGGTGATCCATTCACATATCAGTTGGGACCAACCATTACGCACACTACTTATGCATTATCAACAAGGAGACAAGTTAAACATTCATGCACATATAGTTCTAATGTAACATTTATGCTTCGATAATTGACTTTACTCATCAAGGAATCTTGCTCTATCATGTAGGCCATGATGGAATCCAAACTATTTCTCCTCTACTTTCCATTTGCCAAGATCACTTTAAAAAGTTATCACTCAATCCAAAGATTCATGAAAGGTTCACTCATCTCTCACAAGAGAATGTCACAAGTACGGCTTCACATACCATAGGCTTTCCCCTCATATAGATCGCCACTAATGTAAGCTCACTCAATTTGAAATCAAGTAGGACTTTGTCGAGATGTAATGAAGGCTTTTAGGTTAGGGTAGGATACCGTATGGGTAACTAGTTACAACTTTCCTTAATCACTTCATCTTTCATTTCTCGGCTCACACTTGCCAATTATTAGATGCACTTTATTATCATTGGGTACTAGAGAGACTTAACATCACTCGTTCTTGTTCATTTAATTATTTTTCTCCCTTTTTGATTTCTCAATGCTTGGGATCAAACCTCTTTTTGAATCCATTCAGATCTTCCACTTATTTACTTTTTGCATTTTCCTTTTTTTATTCTTTTCTTTTCTTGCCTTCTCTTCTCATAGAGATTATTTCTTTTCTCTTTTTGTGCCTTGATACCTTTTTCAGCTTCCTCATCTCTCCCACAAACTTACATTTTAAGCCATTTGTTTCACATGAGTGTTAAGGAAAGCTCAGGTGCCAAGAGAGGGTCACGACAAAATGGGTAAAGGCTTGTATCATGGTTATCAATTGAGAAAGGCTAGAGGCTCAAAGGGGTTGACTAGGAATAATGACATTGGTTGGCAATAGAAAACTCAAACGGGTCAAGGAGAGCCTACAATTACTTCTCAAACCAAGCAAAACTTAGGATTTCACCTTGAAATACATTCGGGGCAAGTTCTAGACCCTTCGTATGAATACTTGGAATAGTAACAATTCATATAACCCCTCACGCAACTAGATTGTAAAAGAAGATAGAGTCGAGAGCCCACAACGATCACATTCAAGTTTAAAGATCACTATGGTCCAATTAAACCACTCGAGAATTGCCAAAGTCAACACAAGAGTCACAAAGTCACTGACTAGAGCTATTCCTTTCAAAAACCATGTCTCTAACCATAAGCACGTAATTAAGTGTGTTGGTCCCAATTGAAACATGGTTGACTCTTTGAGCATGACTTAATTAGGTCTTTTTATTCATTACTACTACTATCATTACCTAAACACAAAATGACTCATTCCCTTAAGAAGGTTGTCACGCCATCCATCGTTGGGACGAATCACCCGGTTCACACAACAACTACCTTTGGAAAGAACCGTGACATTAAGAAAACCAAAGGCTTATTATCTACTAAAACATAAAAATAAGCTACTTAACAAAACAAGAACTAATATGAAAAAAAGAAGAAGCTAGTAAATAAGAAGCTACTAAACAAAAGTAAAGATAAAGAGGCTAATGAGCAAAACTACTAAAGATAGAATGAATATACATAACGAGTGAGAGAGAGATAAAGAGAGAGAGAGAGAGAGAGAGAAAGAGAGAGAGAGAGAGAGAGAGAGAGAGAGAGAGAGAATATATACATACAAATAAAAAAAGAGATAATATCATCAAAATATTACAAGCCAATTGTATCATAATGTACCAAATGTGTCAAATAAAATCCACCCCCGAATAATAACAAGCATTGTCCCCAATGCTTAGAAAAATAAGAGTAAAAGAGGGAAAAAGGTGAAGAGAAATCCCTATGGCTCCTTGGACATCTCTGTATCCCTAGCAATGTCCTCGCCCTCAAGATCAGCCAACTGAATATTATCATCCTCAATTCTAGGTGTGGCTGGTTTGGTGAACATCTGACGCGTTGCCTCAGCAGTGTCGGCAACAAGGTCTGGCTCTTCAAACTGGCTAGGTGGTGCTACCGGTGGATATGGGGCTGAAGGGTCTGGGGCAGACTGGTGTAGGTCAAACAACATGTCAAAGGGAAGGTCTCTGGATGTAGCAATTCTGTTCACCTCTTTCCGGAGCTTATCCAATGACTTCTTGCTGGCCTAGGACTTCCTCATCTTCTTTACTTCCTTTCCCAGCACTTCAATCACCGACAAATGCTGTACCAAGGTGCTCATAGTTGTCTTCTGGTTCTCCAAAATTTTCTTTAATGTCTCATCAATGGTCGAGGGAACCTGAGGTGCCTGAGAAGTGGACTGTGCTACAACAGTACTGGACAAGTTAGACAACTTTACAATAGCTATCTACATCCAGTTTTTGAGACTCTCCAATGTCTAAGAGACTCGCAGCACAGATAGTGGGACCATAGGCATAGGCACTGGCTTCAAAGCTATGGTGGGGGGTTGTGGCATGAGCTATAGTAGGGTTGTGGATTATGGCGGAGGCATAGCTGTGGCACTGGAGGAAGGCTCAACGAAGTGGATGGAACATTAACGGTCTCTGGAGCTACCACTGTTGGCTCATCAGAATGGCTTGTGGTGGTAGAAGGCTAAACTTTCCTTTACGAGTTTTTCGCATCCATCAGTGAGTACCAAGAAAAAGTCTTCTTCGGCTTCACCTATGTATCATAATCCCTCGGATCTACCTTTGCATCGGTGAGATATTCTGTCACGCCCCAAACCTGGGCCTGGGCATAACACGACACCCAGTGCCGGACTACATGTGACCGAGCGAACCAACTAGCTGACTGAATCAACATGTGATATCATAACATACTATATGCGGAAGATAAACTAGCACATGCTGATATACTAAAAGTCTAATTAATATAAATCAAATTGTGGAAACACTAATACAAGTCTAAAAAATATCTTTAGTTAACATTGCTTAACATGAAAAGCTTGTGACTTTGTCTAACTATTACTCTAGTCTATGAAGCCTCTAGTGAAGTACTGAAAGCATTGACTGTCTAAAAATACTGAAGACTGTAAGATAACTATAATTCCCTAAAAGAACTGAGGATCACCAAACAGTTGGTACGAGAATCCTAGCGCTCTAAATCGTCAACTTGTAAATCATTACCTGCATGGTGAGATGTAGGCCTTGGGCAAAAGCGACGTTAGTACATTTGAATTGCATTGGTATGTAAAGCAACTGAAAGAAAGAACTATAAATGTTAAAACTAAAAACTGAGCTCAAGACTGAGAACTATTAAAAGAAAACTGAAATGATAATTGCTGAAACTGAAACTGATTCATAACTACTGAAAGTGAAATTAAAATGATAACTGATAGCTGATAACTAAACTGAACAAAGGAAATAAGGATATGAATGCCCCCACTTCTGAATAATGAAAAACCTATTTATCTGAATAATAAACTGCGGCCTCAGGCCTAATATACATGTGCACAAACTGCGGCCTCAGGCCCAAGTATCATATACATAACTGTGGCCTCAGGCGCAAAAATGCATGAAGCATAAACTGCGGACTCAGGCCCAAATACAAGTGTTCAACATTCAGGGATTTAAAATCAGGAACTGAGAGTCATACTACAATACATGATACTGAAATACTGAATCACACCAGTTACATAATACTTAAATACTGAATAGGACTAGACAGAGACATGTATTCTTGAACTGATTATGAACACTGAAACTTTAACTGTTTATGACATGTTTCGTAAGTTATACTAAGACTCGTGGACATCAAACCCAAGTCTATATTGAATACTCATTGAGCTCACAATGTTCAAAATGAAAGTCATGAACGAGTTATAGCTAGAGAATAAAAGTTCTGCAACTATTCAAGGAACTAAGCTTAGCTATATTTCTAAGGCAATTAATAACGTTGTAAAAGAAATGCAGTGTAGGGAGAATCACTAACATTCCCACATAGAGAGTTAGCCTCACATACCTTGACTCTAGTCCTTTAAAGCGTATCACAATGTTCTTCGCCTCTTTCAGCGATAATCTATGGCAATATATATCAATAGGAACCAACATTAGCACTAATTCTCGTGTTTTAGTCACTTAGGAATTCTATCAAACACCCTTTGGGTGTAAAGCCTCATAGCCCTTTGTAATTTGTCTTTTCTTCACCAAGTTCTCATTCTACTACATCTAGGTGATTCTACAATCCCAAATAGATGTAAATAATACGATTTCTCATCACCCAAATGTTTACAACAATTACAAGTCAATAATCCAAAACTCTAGCATAGTTCATATGGTTCTCTTTATAAAAATCCATTTACTATTCTCCCAAAACTCATCAATTCATAGTTATAATGATTAGGGAGTAGAAATATTACCTTTTCAAAGTTCATTCCTTTTGAATTCGCGTTCTAGGGTTTCCTTTCTCAACAATGGTGTCTCAATCGAATATCTAATGAGTGGAAGGATTTACCCATGTTAGTAAGGTGTCAAAGAATTGAAATTAACTTAGAATCATCATTAGAACTTACCTTGGATGATGGAGGGACCTTGGGGAAGTTGAATTCTTGAGAGCTCCTCTTTGTAGAGTAGGTTTTCGTGTTTGGGGTGTGGGGGAACGAGGTATGGCTTTTAAATAAGTGAAAACGTCCCAAAATTGAGGAGGAAGTAAAAATATCTCGGATAAACAACGTCGGCGCGATGAACCGTCCATGGCACCAAACTTACTGTGCAAGGCGCCATAAGAGGCGCCTAAACTACAGTGCCTTGCACTGTCTGGGGCGCTGAAGTTACAGTGCCTTGCACTGTCTGGGGTGCTGAGGTTACATTGCCTTGCACTGTCAGGGGTGCTGAGGTTACAACGCCTTGCACTGTCAGGGGCGCTGATGTTACAGTGCTTTGCACTGTCAGGGGCACTAATGTTAATGCCCTGGACAATGCCTTGCACTGTATATGGCCGTGAGTTTTTATGGCCTTGCACTGTCTGCCTATAAAATGTACCTCCCATAAAATTAGTTGATTCTATTGAATTTTATGCACCTCACTCTCGGTCCTTGATTTTAAAACAATTGTTTACACCCGTGCTTTTCCCGATAGGACTTCATATGTCTAAAAGGTCACATTAATACTTATTTAACGCGTCCTCAACTAATCCGGATTTACGGGGTGTTACATTATCTCCCCCTTGGGATCATTCGTCTTCGGATGATTGTCCTGATTGGAACTACATCTTCCTCTAGACCTTAAACGGGACTGATGGAAACATGTGCACATTGTAATGTCATGAACACATGCATACTAAACTGAATGAATACATGATTACTCATGTGCTGAGATACTGAACTGAATAGATATTGAACTGAATGCTACTGAACTGACTAAACACTGAGCTGACTGAATACTGAAAGACGTGGATATTATAATATAACTTCTGAATGAGAAGGATAACTACCTTCGACATTTCTCTGTGAACAACTAATTTTTGACCACACTCAAATGTTATACTGTTTTAGTAGAAATATTCCTTTTAGGCCTAATATTGATGTTTTAAGCTTTTATCTTACACTTAGTAGATTTTATTTAATTAAAGTAAATAAATAAATAATAATAATACTCACATTCTTAAAGTGTATATATATGGAGTATCTTTTAATTAGAATTTAATAAGTAAACTATTATATTTTCTTTGTATGATTTAAATTATAGTGTAAATATTGAGTTTTCTTATTTTTATAGTTTACTTTAAGTCTAAAAGCAGGATGGTATATATATATACGTTACCATCTTTTATATAAGATTTAGAAAATTAAAACAAAAAACAAAAAAAATGATTTTTTTTTATTAAAAATAAATCTTTGAAGCTAAAGTTAGGATAAAGTTTTTTGATAACAAACTTTATCTAAAAATATGATTTTTTTTAAATTAGCTAACTAACCCCAAATTTTTAGCCTAAAAATCCCATATTCCTACTCCCATACAATATCACATTTGACCAACCACTTCATCCACCTTATTCTATAAATAGACAAAACAAAAAGAGAAAAAGGGAGGACAAAAAAAGAAAAATAAAAACGAAAGTCAGAAAAGAAAGAAAGAAGAGAAAAGAAAAAAAAAAAGAACGAAAGTCAAAAAAAAAAAGGGAGAAAGGAGGTCAGAAAAGAGAGGTCAGAAAGAACAAAAGAAGAAAGAACGGAAAGAAAAAGAGGAGACAGAAAGAAAAGGAAAAGAGAGATCAGAAGGAAAGAAAAAAGAAAAAAAAGAAGAAGAAAAAGAGTCAAAAAGTCAGAAGAAGGCATTAATATTCTCCCATTTAAAGGTAACACTCAATCTCCTATTATTTATTTATTTTTGGCTTTCTTTTGTATTCTAAATAACGTCCGTTTCTTCTTGTTATCTATATGTATATGAATGTTTAAAATTAGTGTAAAATTTGTGCCTAACTTTACTAATATGAAATATGTTCCTAAATTTTGATCTTTAATTCTAATCTATTCTTTTTGCCATAAAGCACATGAAATCTTAAACCATAGATAGTTCATATAATTGTTAAAATCTTTTTGCCAACAAAAATACTTCTCTGGTCAAACTCTATTTAATGTCTGAATTTTTATTATTAATTTTTGTTGTTAATGTTTTGGACGTAAATCCTTAGAAATATGTTAGGTCCCTACTTTATTTGACATTAAAACTTATTTTCTTTTAGGTAATTTTTTTTCCTTTTCCTCAAAATTATATTCTGTTAACTAGTATTTTGTACAAATGAGTTTAGTGATAAATTTTGTGTAAGTTAGTTTACTTATTTTAGATAGTTTTTATTCGTTTTCCAAAACTTGATTCATTTAATATCGTAATGCAAATTTCATGGATTTGGTCAGGATTGCATTAGTTAAAAAGAATAAAGTTAGTTTAAAAATTTATTGAGCCTAAATATAACTTCGAGCTTATTCCATCAATAAATAAGTTTTATAGTGAGATAAGGGTTGCTAAATAATTCAAAGCCTGTTATAAGAAATAAAATAATCATAGTAGTAATAACAAAAATAATTGTGAGGGAGCGACATGAGCCGTGAGCTAATTTAAGACTCGTTCCAATAAATAAAAAAGAAAAAAAAATATACTACAATATACAAATAAATATCTCGAATCTGAAAGAGACCAAACAAATGAAACTTTCTAAAATACTAGAAAACTTTAGATGTACTTTAAATATTAGCCCATGTGTTCATACCCGAATCTTGGATTGATATACTTAAATAATAAAAGGATCATGTGCGCATTCCGCGTCTTGACGCCTTCAAATTAAAAATAATTATGTGATAACCATGTGTACATTCTGTACTTTGGTTCAACATTTAATTTCAAAGAGGTACCTTGTGTGCATACCGCATCTTGGTGAACACAATTAAAAAATAAATACAATAATTAATTAAGCGGTAATAAATAAGCCATAATGAATAAAAATACAAGAGTAGCTAAAAATTGATTTAAGCCTTACATTAGTCAATAAAGCGACCGTGCTAGAACCACGAGGCTCGAGGGGTGCCTTACATCTTCCCTTCGGTCAACAAAATTCCTTACTCAATCTTCTGTTTTCGTAGACCATGAATTAGAAGTCAAATCTTCCTTTTGATAAGGGATTCAATAAAAGGTGACTTGGAACACCAAAACTCAATTTCAAGTGGCGACTCTAAATAATAAAGAATCCCTCTTTCAAAACGTCACTTCGATTGGAAAAACTCTTCTAACTCAACCTCGTAATAGGGTTGCTGCAAAAAAAAAGAAGAGGTGTGACAGCTCTGGCGACTCCGCTGGGGACAATTAATATTGTATATTGACTCTTGTTTTGCTTTTATCACGTTTGAATATTATTGTGTTTGGAAGCCTAATGTGCTATTTGTTGCTTATTTACCTCTTTAATATTATTTGAACTTGATATAAATTGTATCCTCTCTCGCACCCCTCTGAATCTTCTTATAGGAGCTATGTTGTGTTTGCCTACCAGCATCACAAAAAATTTCTGTCTTAAGATAAAGCCAGTTAGCCTATCAGCTTCTGGTGAAGGATTTATTCACACATGATTAGGCGGGAGAGCCGTTAGCTACCCAGTGTTGTTCTACTACTGGTGATGCTTGACGCTCCTCGGCTCGGGTTGTCCGCCTGGGTAAGCCAGGTCTAGATACTATCTCCTTTAAGATTTGAAAACCTAGAAGAACAAGCCACATGCAATGAATATCCCCAGTAGGCTACGTTTTATTTGCATCATGTGCATTGGACTTAGCGGGACTCGGCACAGGGTCCGGATCCGTCTAGGACATGTACCTATTTTTCGGACCAACATGTTCATATTTATGTGCTATATGTAACATTATTTGGTAGGCTTCATTCAAATGTTGACCGGATTTAGGATAAATCGATTAAACAGATGAGAGAGAAAGAGAAAATTTCCTCCAAGTTTTCATAAGTTATTTTTTTTTTTAAAAAAAGTAAATTTTTGAAGGGTTCTAGTATGTAAAAGCACAATTTTCAAAATATTTTTTTTTAAAAATTTATTTTAACCGAACTATGCGGGTTTGATTCTCACCGGATGTGAGATACGTAGGCAACCTTCATCAGGTTCAACCCCATTTTTAAGAAAAAAAAAATATATAAAAATATAAAATAAAAAAAAAGTGTATCTGGACTATTATTTTTCTCTTACTGTAAAAAAAAACAAAAAAAACTAATAATATAGTTACTTTGTTAGTTTTTTTATCTTTCGACAAGTTTTGTCCATATGTTCTGTCCTTTTGTCGAAATAGCCTTAAAACCTTCCTCGAAAAGGTAAAATGGTCGTTTTAACAAAAGAGACCAGTTTTTATGTTCACTTTTACAAATGAATAGTCATTTTGAGTCTTCTTTTCCTTCTCATAATTATTTTACTAATTTAACCAATTTTTTTTAGTCTCATAGTTTGGTTTTGTTTTTATTTTTTGTAGAGTCAAAACCCGAGCAATCAGAATTTTTGTGTCAATAATATATTAAAATCTAACTCTGTGTCTGGATAAATAGGTACACCATGAGTGGAGAAAGAGGTAAGACCGAAAATAGGCCCAGGTCAGAAGGAATACCGAATTTTCTTATTGTTGATCAGATACCACAATTGTTGTGGGATTGGTGGAAAGATTTTAAGGAATATGAGCGAAACCAGATAAAAAAGTAATTGGGACATTTGGTTCATATGATTACGATCAAGCCTAGGAGGGATGTGATCGAAGCTTTGATTCCGCATTGGGATCCTGAAAACAATGTGTTCCATTTTACTGAATGTGAAATGACTCCGACCTTGGAGGAAATTTCCCATTTCCAGGGGTGGGGCCGCAATCTTCGCCGGCGAAGGCCCATTGTACCAAAAAATGTGAATGAGGGTAAATTTCTGAAGCTCCTGAACATAAATTACGGAGAGTATGAAGGTTTAGGAGGTAAATGGGTTAACTTGGGACCTCTGTTTCATTTGTACGACCTAGAATTCAATTTTGAAAGGCATGTGGGAAAATTAAAATCGAAGGAAGACAAGGAAACATGGAAGATACA
>ML319877.1:0-22557 GCA_005239505.1 Nicotiana paniculata
AGGTTTCCAGTTTGTCAAAGTTCCCAAGGGCCTCATGGACCCAGGGCAATGCTCGCACCAGAATCACATATTCAGAAGATGATTCAAAAGGGATTGGTAACAAGTTCCCAGTGTGTTAGAGTTCTCAGGAGTCTCATATGGACCTTGAGCAGTGCTCACACTAGGGTGGTTGAGAACCTAAGGGACTAAGAGTGGAAGTTTTAAAAGAGTGGCATGAAAAGGAAGTAGGGACAAATTTTAAAACAGTGCTCAATTCAGAAGAAACAAAGTTCAGAACACAGAATTGCATTCAGCAAAACAAGCAAGGTTTGTAAAGTACATAGTTTCAAAGAGACCTAATTATACTTAGTAAGCATGCTGACATTTAGGACAACATTGCCTAATCACAGAAACAATTAGGCTAAACAGTCAGATTATCACATGACATATTAGCAAACAAATTGACAGGGCTCATGAATTAAGTAACAATACATATCTGCAAAGTTAGGGTAAGTTAATTAATTGCATGCTGATAGTATCTCAAGGAATGCAAAGTTCAGAACAGGTGCAAGATTAACAAACAGTGTGCATGGACAAGTTTAAACATTAATCCAGCTTTTAAGAGGATTCATATTATTCAAAATAACTAATATTAAATTAATAGTATTTACTATAGAATGAACATAGACATGAATATACTCAAAGAACACATAATCGAACCAGATCTGGTCCCAAAATAAAAGGCCTAAAACCTAATCTTAGGTAAACCATAAAATCGATAAAAAATAAAGGTAAAGAATCAAATATTTTAGTCAAATTAACATAGACAGGAGGTTGTTCAAAAAATAAAAATCAGAATCGAACCAGTTTTGAAACCCCAATTTAGGGCAAATAAAGGAAATTAATAAGAATAGGCTGATCCACGCATAATGAAGTGAAGATAGACGAGATAATGCAAAAAATCAAAGTTTGAACCAGAGTAGTTTCGAATAAAATAGAATCTAAAACCCTAACCTTTAGGGCTAAGTAAGAATCCACAAGATATACGTAAAACAACCATACTCACAAAGAATACGGGATGAACACGGACGGAATACACAATAGGTTAAGGATTTTGAACCAGATTTGGCTCGAATCTCTCAAGATCTGCTTGCCATTTTAGGCAAGCCATTAGGAAATACCAAAATCGGGTAGTCAGTAAGGAGATAAGACAAAATAAGGTAAGGAATCATAAATTGATTCCATTCTCGGGGTTAGAATCAGGGAGATTTTGAGTGACGGCGCTAGGGTTTTGAGAGGAGAAGAAGAATAGAGAGTTTGAGGGCGGAGGAGTAGGAGTGGGAAAAATGGGTTAGGGTTACACGAGTAGGTTATAATTAAAAAGGGGTGGAGTGGTACGAGCCGTTGGTCTCTAAAGATCAAGGGCTGTGATTTAAAAAGGTTGGGTCGGGTGTTTTGGACGGGTATAGTGCTAGGTTAATGGGTATTTGGGTATTGGGTATTGGGGTATTGGACTGGTGTATTCGGCTGGGGTAATTGAGTAGTGTATAGGTCCGAAATTGGATTTTTAGGGGCTATATTTTAAATATTCAATTTAATAAATAAATAATTTATAATAAAATAATTAATAAATAGAAAAAATATCACTTATGCATGAAAATGATTTAAAACAATTACTTAACATTATAAAAATATAAAAAGTCATTTTATATATATATATGGGTTGTAATATCACTTATGCATGAAAATGATTTAAAACAATTACTTAACATTATAAAAATATAAAAAGTCATTTTATATATATATATGGGTTGTAATATCACTTATGCATGAAAATGATTTAAAACAATTACTTAACATTATAAAAATATAAAAAGTCATTTTATATATATATATGGGTTGTAATATCACTTATGCATGAAAATGATTTAAAACAATTACTTAACATTATAAAAATATAAAAAGTCATTATATATATATATATATATATGGGTTGTTATTGCAAAATATGCAATTTTAGCCCAAGGGTGCAAAAAAATACAATTATAATAAATATATATAAAAAATATTTAAGCTTAATATGGATATATATGATGAAATGAAATGATAAATTATGATAAAATTTATTTGAGATGCAATTAATAATTACTTATATAATAAAATGCAGGAATAAATTGATTTAAAGCTTTTTAAAAATTATAGAAAATTATGAAAAAATACTTGATGATGCTCATGCACTATTTTGAAGATATATATGTATTTTTGAGAAATATGAGGAAAAATTGGGTATCAACAGCTGTCCTTTTTTACCCGGGAAGGATGAAAGAGTTGTCGGGTAAAGAAATGATGACCAATTTTGACCGGATATGGTGATTTGAAAGAATATAGGCCTCACTCCGGCTTCTTAGCTGCCTACATATCCCTGGTTTTATAGGACTCAGACTGTGTGTAGTTCTGGATCCAATGATGGAGTAAACCAATGGAGTTGTTGCAAGAACGAACAAAATGTTCCAAGTAGGGCTAATTGGAGTTTGAAACGGTTATGGGTAAATGAGACTGGGTAATAGGTGGTGAATGGTTATGTTTGGGATACTTTGAAAGTTGTGGATGGGAACTGGAGCGGGATTGCCCTGTTGGGATAACGATTACTCTCTGGACCACCTGTAAATTTACAAAAAACCACTGCAAGCACATATGCATAAATTATTGCGTAAACTTAGACATAATGCAAATTCCCTTTGGACTATGAAGACTGTCTTTGGACGGTGAGGATGACGTCCTTAGACCATGACGCCCGGGCCATGAATTGTATGGTAACAGATTCACAGGCAATGAAATGATGTTCTCGGGCCATGAAGATGGTGCCTCCGGACCATGATTCCTTTGAATAATGATGTGCAAGTTTGAGAGATCCTCAGACCATGGCATGATGTCTTCCGGCGATGAGGATGATGCCTTCAGACTATGACGCCTTCAGACAAGTTAGTTATATTTCAGCCCATGAGGTGCAGAGGTATGATGCTAAAGGTGATAACAAGACAGAGCTTAGTCTTATGAAAATGGAAGCCAATGCTTAGCCTTATGCAGAATGTGGGGCAGGGCTTAGCCTCATGCAAGGATTAAGACATGGCTTAGTCTCATGCAGAGAGAAGGAAATGCTTAGCCTTATGCATATGGGAGGTAGGGCTTAGCCTCATGCAGGGATTGAGACAGGGCTTAGTCTCATGCAGAGAGAAGGCAATGCTTAGCCTTATGCAGATGGGGAGGCGGGACTTAGCCTCATGCAAGATTGAGACAGGGCTGTCTCATGCAAAGATAAGGCAATGCTTAGCCTTATGCAGATGGGGGGCAGGGCTTAGCCTCATGCAGGAATTGAGACAGGGCTTAGTCTCATGCAGAGAGAAGGCAATGCTTAGCCTTATGCAGATGGGGGGCAGGGCTTAGCCTCATGCAGGAATTGAGACAGGGCTTAGTCTCATGCAGAGAGAAGGCAATGCTTAGCCTTATGCAGATGGGGGGCAGGGCTTAGCCTCATGCAGGAATTGAGACAGGGCTTAGTCTCATGCAGAGAGAAGGCAATGCTTAGCCTTATTCAGATTGGGAGGCAGGGCTTAGCCTCATGAAGGATTGTGATAGGGATTAGTCTCATGCAAAGAGAAGGCAATGCTTAGCCTTATGCATATAGGAGGCAGGGCTTAGCCTCATGAAGAAATTGAGACAGGGCTTAGTCTCATGCAAGGGGAAGTCAATGCTTAGACTTAGGCAAAATGGGGAGGCAACTTAGCCTCATGCAAGAATTGAGACAGAGCTTAGTCTTGTGCAGATGCAAGAGTAAGAGTGAAGCATTCTTAGCTGACAGTGTGTTTTGTGTATAGCAATTGTGTTGTTGCGTCGATGCTTATTATTCCTGCATCCAAAGAAAAATTTGTGAGTTTTGAGGGGGAGGTTGGTTCGTGTCTTTGTTTGCTTGATCTGCTCCATTCTGCCCGAGGGTCCTGTTCAAGTTACCATGGGTAGCATTTGGCTAAAAAGTAAAGTTTCTTTTCAAAAGCATGCACATATAGTTTTCAAAGACATAGTAATATGCTATTTAGAAATTAGTTAGGTGAACCAGTAACTGTGACATTATTAGAGACATTGTGACTTCCTTTGCCATAGAATTTTGAGGGTCCTCCTCAAAAATTTTCCCTAGTTAACTAAGTGACTTTCTGGCTATTCTGTATGCTGCTGTTGGCTGAACTTGCTTCGGAATTTGGAGGGTCCTCCTCAAACATTTTCCCCAGTTTCTGATTGTGGGGAAAATGGAAATTTAATTGCATTGTGACCGAACCCACAGGGCTTCCTACGTATCCTATCCTAAACGGGAATCAGGTTGAGCGCAGTCCACTTTTTATTGGCATCTTCTTCATCCATCCATATCTGATTTTAACCCGTGAAACAATCTACAAAGGATTGGAGTTCATGCTTGGCGTAATTATCGATCAATATGTGTATATTTGGTAGTGGAAAATCGTCTTTGGGACTTGCTCTGTTTAAATCCCGATAGTCGACACATACCCTGACTCTCCATATTTCTTCGGAACCGGCACAATGTTGTCTAACCAGGTTGGGTACTCAACTACCCCGAGAACCTTGGCTTTGATCTGCTTGGTGACTTTCTCCTTGATTTTCAGGCTCATGTCCGATTTGAACTTCCTGAGTTTTTGCTTCACTGGTGGACACATTGGATTTGTAGGTAGCTTGTGAGCTACTATGGATGTTCTCAACCCTGTCATATCGTTGTATGACTGTCACGACCCCAAATCCCAAATCGGCCGTGATGGCGCCTATCGTGGAACTAGGCTAGCCAATAATCACATATTTACAGTTTCCTTCCAAAATTTCCAAGATCATTTCCAACATTTCATAAACATATATAATTTCTAAATCTTTTAAGAAAAACAAACAGCTAAACAGTCTACTACCATCTCCAAGATCCGGAGCCAACATGTCATGAGCATCTAAGGATAATACCAAAGTTCTACTGTCATAATACAAAATCTCAGAACGATGAACTAAGTACAAAATAAGAAAGGGAAACAGAGATGTTGCGGACGCTGAAAAACTACCTATATGTCCCGACTCCGGCTCCGCACGGAAAGAGATGACTAACCCTCGGTACCAGCACCTGTATCTGCACACAGGGGTGCAGGGAGTAATGTGAGTACGCGAACTCAGTAGTAATGAAAATAAATCAAGTCTAAGCAGTAAGAAAACATAAGATCAAATCATCAGTTCACAATAAGCACAACCTTTCTTTCCAACAGTATATATATATATATATATATATGAAATCAACATGCTTTAAAAGCCAACTTCAGGAAAACTCCTTGGGAAAATGTGTTTTCCAACAATTTAAGGAATAACAATACCCGAAGAGTTTAGTGTAAAATGAAATAAATCATAAATAGCCCCTTGGGCCAAAACATGAATCATAAATCGCCCCTCGGGCAGAACATCACTCAACATACCTCACAGTCACTCAGTATCAGCCCCTCGGGCAACTTCACTGTCACTCATGCCTCCCAATTACTCGTCACTGGGCACTCGCACTCAGTAGGTACCTGCTCTCACTAGGGGTATGTACAGACTCCGGAGGGGCTCATTCAGCCCAAGCGCTAATATCAAGCCACCTCGAGGCATATCATATCCTCACAATCAGGCCCTTGGCCTCACTCAGTCAGCAACTCTCAAAAGCCCCTCGGGCTATCAGTAAAACGGGGTACTTGACCCAAAAACATCATTTTATATCTCAAATAGTGTAAATAAGGCTGAGTTTCGAAAATAGTTAAGCATAACATGGCTGAGTGTAAATCATAAATCAACGTAGTGATGAAATAGTAGTAAGAACCCCCAAGGGGTCTAAACAAGTCGGCGCAAGGCCCCAAACATTGCTTACAACCCAAATATAGCAATTGTTTTTAGAACACAATTTAACATATGATTTAGAGTAAAATACGCAACTCAATAGTTGCCGCGGAGAGGACCAAGTCCAAATCCAAAATCAATGCACGCCACACATTCGTCATATGACATGTGCACCACTCTACAAATAGTGAAAAAATACGAAGTCCGGGGTTTCATACCCTAAGGACAAGATTTATAGCCATTACTTACCTCCACCCGAGCCAAAATACTAATCTGTGATGCTCTTGCCCCTCGAATCGGCTCCCGATTGCTCCGAATCTAACCAAAACCAGATTAACATCATCAATATACGCTAAATGAACAAGGCTCAATCGAAAACTATCAATTTTAGGCACAATTCTCGAAATTGGCCAAACCCGAGCCCCAGGCCCACGCCTCAGAATTCGAACTAGAATCCTCATTTCCCCACGGGTCTACCCATACCAAATTTACCAAAATCCGACCTCAATTGCCCACTCAAATCATCAAAAGAAATTTTCCAATTCTTCCTCCCATTTTTCTACAATTTCTACTTTGATTCCTCAAATTACATGATAAAAATCAAGACTAAATCATGAAATTAAACCAAAAGTGATTGAAGAACACTTACCACAAGAATCCTACTGAAAATCTCGTCCAATTCCTCCTTCTTCCAAGCTCTCTATTGTTCTTTTGAGTTATAGAACACATGCCCCATCTTCCACAATTTACCCTATGCGAACGCAGGACCTCCTATGCGAACGCATAGGGTAATCTTCTACTGCAGTAACACCAGCAAACCAACTATGCTCAACAGAAAAAAATCACCCTGTTAACCACCCGAAACTCACCCGAGGCCCTCGGGACCTCAACTAAACATAACAACACATTCCATAACTTCATTCAAAATTAGTTGAGCCTTAAAATACCAAAAACAACGAAAGAACACCAAAATCACATCAAATTCAAGCTTATGAACTTTTGGAACTTATAAATTCCGCCAATGATGCCGAAACCATCTTAAACACATCCGATTGACCTAAAAATTTGCACACATATCCAAAATCACATTACGAACCTTTTCCCACTTCCGAAATTCCATTCCGACCCCGATATCATATTTTCCCTTGCCGACCGGAAATCGCCAAAAACTAACTTTCGCCAATTCAAGCCTAATTCTACACCAGACATCAAAACTCCTTTCGAACACACTCCTAAGTAAAAAATCACCTAATGAAGCTATACCAGCCGTAAAATCTATATTATGAGGTCGTCTACAAATAAGTCAACTCCTAGTTGACTTTTCCAACTCTTTAGCCAATTTAAGAGACTAAGTGTCTCAATTCTCACCACGACCACTCTAAACCCGAACCAACCGGCCCAACACAACATAAATGGGCTAAGAAACTTAATATAAAGTTGAAACGGGGGAAACAGGCTGAATCTCACGGAACGACCGGCCGGGTCGTTACATCATCCCCCTCTTAAGCAAACGTTCGTCCTCGAACGGGTCTAGAAACATACATGGAGTCTCAAATAATTGAGGATATCTACTCCGCATCTGCCGCTCGATCTCCCAGGTGGTATCCTCCACCGGTTGTCCTCTCCACTGAAGCTATATCCTTAGACCTCAGCTTTCTGACCTGACGACCCAAAATAGCCACTGGCTCTACCTCATACGACATATGACCCTCGAGCTGAACCGTGCTAAAGACCAAAACATGAGACAGGATGAAAACTCGATAAGCTGGAAGGCATGGCAAGTCTATAAGCCACCTCCCCAATCCTCTGAAGCACCTCAAAAGACCCAATGAACCAGGGACTTAGCTTTCCCCTCTTCCCAAATCTCATAACACCCTTCATGGGTGACACCTTCAGCAACACCTTCTCCCCAACCATGAAAGACACATCTCGTACCTTCTGGTCCGCATAACTCTAATGCCTAGACTGTACCGTGCAAAGCCGCTCCTGAATCAACTTCACCTTACCTAACGCATCCTGAACCAAGTATGTGCCCAATAGCCTAGCCTCGCCCGACTCAAACCAACCAACCAGAGATCTGCACCTCAAAGCCTCATACGAAGCCATCAGGATACTCGACTGATAACTATTATTATATGCAAACTCCACAAGTGGCAGAAACTGTCCCATGAACCCCCAAAATCAATGACACAGGCACGCAACATATCCTCCAAAATCTGAATAGTACACTCTGACTACCCGTCGATCTGAGGATGAAACGCTGTGCTCAACTCAACCTGAGTATCTAACTCCCTCTGCACGGCTCTCCAAAACCGAGATGTGAACTGAGTACCTCTGTCAGAAATGATAGAAATTGGAACCCCATGCAATCGGACAATCTCCCTGATATAAATCTCAGCTAACCGCTCCGAAGAATAAGTAGTACCAACAGGAATGAAGTGCGCGGACTTGGTCAGCCGATCCACAATAACCCATATAGCATCAAACTTCCTCGAAGTCCGTGGAGGCCCAACTATGAAGTCCATGGTGATCCGATCCCACTTCCACTTTGAAATATCTAATCTCGGAAGCAATCCACCCGGCCTCTGGTGCTCGTAATGGACCTGCTGACAGTTGAGACACCGAGCCACGAACTTAACAATATCCCTCTTCATCTGCCTCCACCAATAATGTTGTCTCAGATCCCGATACATCTTTGCGCCACCCGGATGGATGGAATACCGCGAACTATGGGCCTCAGCTAGAATCAAATCTCGAATTACATCCATATTGGGCACGCAAAACCGACCCTACATCCTCATGACCCCATCATCACCAATAACCACATCCCTGGAATCACCGAGACGGACCTTGTCCTGAAGAACGAGTAAGTGTGGATCATCATACTGGCGTTCTCTAATCTGATCATAAAGAGAAGACTTGGTGGCTACACAAGCCAATACCCGCGGGGGCTCTGATAGATCCAATCTCACCAGCTGACCCGCTAAAGCCTGAACATCAAGTGCTAATGGTCGCTCTACTACTAGAAGGTAGGATAGAATCCCCAAACTCTCTGCTCTGCGACTCAGGGCATCGGTCACTACATTGGCCTTCCCCGGATGATATAGAATGGTGAGGTCATAATCCTTGAGAAGCTCCAACTATTTCCTCTAACGCAAATCCAGATCCTTCTACTTAAGTAGATACTGCAAACTACGGTGATCAGTGAAAATCACACAATGCACTCCATATAAATAATGACGCAAAATCTTCAAGGCATGGACAATAGCTGCTAGCTCAAGATCGTGCACTGGATAATTCTTCTCGTGCACCTTCAATTGTCTGGACGCGTAGGCAATCACCCTACCATCCTGCATCAAAACCGCTCCAAGGCCAACTCTTGAAGCGTCACAGTAAACTATATAAGAACCTGAACCCGTAGGCAAAACCAACACCGGAGCTGTAGTCAAAGCTGACTTGAGCTTCTGAAAGCTCTTCCCACACTCCTCAGTCCACCTGAACTGAGCACCCTTCTGGGTCAGTCTGGTCATAGGTGCTGCAATAAATGAAAATCCCTCTACGAAACGGCGATAGTACCCTGCCAAACCAAGGAAACTGCGAATCTCGGTAGCTGATGACGGTCTAGGCCACCTCTGCACTGCCTCTATCTTCTTCGGATCCACCTGAATACCCTCACTGAACACCACGTGCCCCAAGAACGCTACTAAATCAAGCCAGAAATCACACTTCAAAAATTTTGCATACAATCTCTTCTCCTCCAAGGTCTGAGTAGCAGTAGTTCCACTCGGGTCTCCAGACCCCCAATAGATATCACACACGACCAATACACATGGTCCACAATAATATTATCGCCCACCGGAGTCGACACATGAACCAATGTAACTAAAGACTCACGGGGCATATCCAGGAAATGAGCAGAATATGACGAGACATAAGAATATGTAGAACCAGGTTCAAATAAAGCCAAAGCATCTCGGCGACAGACTGAGACAATACCTACGATCACTGCAATCAAAGACCATAGCATCTGGCCTGGCTGGAAATGCATACAGATGAGCTTGACCTCCAGCTGCTCGACCTCCCCCTCTAGGGCGGCCTCTAGCTAACTGACTACCACCCCTGGATGTCTGGGTGGGTGGTGAAGTAAATGGAGCTAAAGTCGAGGGCTGGCCCCTCTACTAAGAAGAACACCAGAACGATGGGGACACTTCCTCCACATGTGCCCAAACTCTCCGCACTCAAAACAACTCCCTGGAGCTGGAGACGAGGACTGACAGAAACCCCTAGCACCAGAATGGCCACTAGAAGAATCATGGATAGAGGAACTCTGAACTGGTGGTTCTCGAGCCACACTCCGGGATGGGAGGGCACCGAATGAAGAATGGCCTGGCAGAGAACTACGGGGACCATGCCCCGAAGATGCACCATTATAGGTTGGGTGGACTGAGTGAGGAGGCCTGAATGAACGACCTCTACCATGCTGAAACTGCCCCTGGAAGGAGCACCACTAGAACAACCCGATCCATGAGGCCTCTTGGCCTCCCTCTCCTCCCACTCCTGGCGGCAAACCGACTCAATATCTCGACCAATATCAACAGCCTTCTCGAAGGTAGCACATGATACTCTCTCCCGAGTCATGAAAAGGCGGAGCTGATAAGTGAAGCCATCCACGAACCTCCTAATCCTCTCCCTATCAGTAGGGACCAACTCGGTGGCATGACGAGCCAACCCTGAAAACCGCATCTCATATTGCATCACTGATAGCTCCCCCTGACGCAGCTGCTCAAAATACATGCGCTCCTCCTCCCTGTGAGATTGGGGTACATACTTCTCCAAGAAGATAGTGGAGAACTGCTGCCAGGTGAGGGGTGCTGAACCAACAGGCCTACGCCTCTCAAAAGACTCCCACCAAGTGAAAGCAGCACCAGAAAACTGAAAAGTAACAAACGAGACCCCACTGGTCTCCAGAATCCTAGCAGTACGAAGCATCCTCTGACACTTATCCAGAAAACCCTGGGCATCTTCGTCCTCAGCACCACTGAATATCGGAGGCTGAAGTCTACTAAACCTCTCCAGCCTACGCTGCTCATCATCTGGCATAGCTGGAACCACGAAGTCCTGAACTGGAGAAACCGGCTGGGCTGGAACCTCCCCTGGTGTCTGATGGCCCTGAGTAGCCTGCTTTGGGTCCAGGAAACTGGAGTCTGACTGTCTCCCCCGTCCTGAGAAGTAGCAGCAACTGCCTGAGCAAGGGTGGTACATATAGTCAATATCTGAGCCAAGGTCTCCTGAAGACCCGGAATACCAAAAGGCACTGCCGGTGCCTGAGTCTGTCCCGCTGGAGCATCTACGGCGGGAATCTGATCCTGAATGGTAGGTGGACCCTCTGGTACTGCCCCAACTACTGCACGGGCTTGTCCCCTACCTCTACCACGGCCTCGACCTCTCGCTGGTCTAGCTGGTGGCTGATCACTCCGATCGGTAGCATGAGTCCTCACCATCCCTGAGAGAATGAAACAACATAAAATCTAGATTTCCATAATCAACAAAATGGCACGACAGAATTCAAGGAAAATGAGATTGTTCCTAAGGGTTTTGCAGCCTCTCGAAGATAAGTACATATGTCTCCGTACCGATCCTCAAGACTCTGATAAGCCTGCTCTTGACTGTTGAGTCCTATGTAACCTAGGCTCTGATACCAACTTGTCACGACCCCAAATCAGCCGTGATGGAGCCTATTGTGGAATTAGGCTAGCCAAAAATCACATATCTACAGTTTCCTTCCAAAATTTCCAAGATCATTTCCAACATTTCATAAACATATATAATTTCTAAATCTTTTAAGAAAAACAAACAGCTAAACAGTCTACAACTATCCCCAAGATCTGGAGCCAACATGTCATTAGCATCTAAGGATAATATTAAAGTTCTACTGTCATTATACAAAATCTCAAAACGATGAACTAAGTACAAAATAAGAAAGGGAAACAGAGATGCTGCGAACACTGAACAATACCTCTATGTCCCGACTCCGTCTCCGCATGGAAAGAGATGACTAACGGTCAGTACTAGCACCTGTATCTACAAACAGGGGTGCAGGGAGTAATGTGACTACGCCAACTCAGTAATAATGAAAATAAATCAAGTCTAAGCAGTAAGAAACACATAATCAAATCATCAGTTCACAATAAGCACAGCCTTTCTTTCCAACAGTGTATATATATATATATATATATATATATATATATATATATATATATATATATATATATATATATATATATATATATANCTTTAAGAGCCAACTTCAGTAAAAATCCTTTGAAAAATGTGTTTTCCAACAATTTCAGGAATAACAATACTCGAAGATTTTAGTGTAAAATGAAATAAATCATAAATAGCCCCTCGGGCAACCTCACTATCACTCATGCCTCCCAATTACTCATCACTCGGCACTCGCACTCAGTAGGTACCTGCGCTCACTGGGGTGTGTACAGACTCCAGAGGGGCTCCTTCAGCTCAAGCGCTAATACCAAGCCACCTCGTGGCATATCATATCCTCACAATCAGGCCCTCGGCTTCACTCAGTCAGATACTCTCAAAAGTCCCTTGGGCTATCAGTAAAATGGGGTACTCGACCCAAAAACATCATTTTATATCTCAAATATAAGGCTGAGTTTCGAAAACAGTTAAGCATAACATGACTGAGTGTAAATCATAAATCAACGTAGTGAGGAAATAGTAGTAAGAACCCCCAAGGGGTCTAAACAAGTCGACGCAAGGCCCCAAACATGGCTTACAACCCAAATATAGCAATAGTTTTTAGAACATAATTTAACATATGATTTAGAGTTAAATATGCAACTCAATAGTTGCCGCGGAGAGGACCAAGTCCGAATCCAAAAATCAGTGCACGCCACACACTCGCCATCTGACATGTGCGCCACTCTAAAAATAGTGAGAAATACGAATCCGAGGTTTCATACCCTCAGGACAAGATTTATAGCCATTACTTACCTCCACCCGGGCCAAAATACTAATCCCCAATGCTCTTGCCCCTCGAATTGTCTCCCGATTGCTCCGAATCTAACCAAAACCAGATTAACATCATCAATATACGCTAAATGAACAAGGCTCAATCGAAAACTATCAATTTTAGGCACAATTCCCGAAATTAGCCAAACCCGAGCCACGGGCCCACGTCTCATAATTCGATAAAAATCACAAAACTAGAATCTTCATTCCCCCACGAGTATACCCATACCAAATTTACCAATATTCGACCTCAATTGCCCACTCAAATCATCAAAAGAAATTTTCCAATTCTTCCTCCCATTTCCCCCCAATTTCTACTTTGATTCCTCAAATTAGATGATAAAAATCAAGACTAATTCATGAAATTAAACAAAATGATTGAAGAACACTTACCACAAGAATCCTACTGAAAATATCGTCCAATTCCTCCTTCTTCCGAGCTCTCTATTGTTCTTTTGAGTTATGGCCAAAACCCCCTGTCCTTGAAACTTAAACTGTCTGCCCAGGTCTTTTACTCATTGCGAACGCATCCCCTAGATCGCATTCGCATAGAACAAATTCCCAACATCCCTAAATTTCCTCTATGCGAACGCAGCTGCCAGCCCACGGACGCACAACACAACCAGCCCAAACCTATGCGAACGCACCCCAGGCCGCGCGAACACATAGACTTGTGGGTCTGGGGGTCCTCAGCTGCCTTTTCTCTACGGGAACGCACAACTTTCCCCGCGTTCGTGATGGAAAACCTGCCCCACACCCGCGTTCACACTCCTCAGCCCACGAACGCATAGAATACTGGCCTCCTCTTCCACAATTTACCCTATGCGAATGCAGGACCTCCTATGTGAACGCATAGGGTAATCTTCTGTTGCAGTAACACAACAAACTAGCTATGCTCAAAAGACAAAAATCACCCTGTTAGCCACCCAAAACTCACCCGAGGCCCTCGGAACCTCAACCAAACATACCAACACATTCCATAACTTCATTCAAACTTGGTCGAGCATTTTGAAACACCAAAAACAATGCAAGAACACCAAAATCACATCAAATTCAAGCCTATGAACTTTTGGAATTTATAAATTCTGCCAATGATGCCGAAACCATCTAAAACACATCCGATTGTCCTAAAATTCTCACACATATCCAAAATGACATTAGGAATCTATTCCAACTACCAGAAATCCATTCCGACCCCGATAGCCTATTTTCCCCTGCCGACCGGAAATCGCCAAAAACTAACTTTCGCCAATTCAAGCCTAATTCTACACCGGACATCAAAAATTCATTCCGAACACACTCCTAAGTCCCAAATCAACTAACGAAGCTATCCGAGCCGTAAAATCTACATTCCGAGGTCGTTTACCAATAAGTTAACTCCCAGTTGACTTTTTCAACTCTTAAGCCAATTTAAGAGACTAAGTGTCTCAATTCTCACCATGACCATTCCGAACCCAAACCAACCAACCCAACACAACATAAATAGGCTAAGAAACATAAGATAAAGCAAAAACAGGGGAAACGAGGCTAATCTCACGGAACGACCGACCGGGTTGTTACAATGACAATGCAAAAATATCCTCATATTTTTTCAGTAAACGAGTGTATTCTTCATTCTTTGACGGTGACAAGTGGATGCTTATGCGAGTTTCTTTGATGGTTTCAGAATCCCCCACATTGACTATCTCGGTTTCGTCAAGGTTGGACTTGGGATTTTTTCTAAAAATTCTCAACTTCTCCAACAATTTCCTCGGGTATCACATCTTCTTCTTCTATTTCTTCCGAGTCATTGTCCTTGTGTCGCTTTGTCTCATTACATATCACAGTCGTTGGTTCATTAAGATAAGAAATAGTAATGCTGTAGAGAGAAAGATATGAAAGAAAATAGAAACAATATAACATCAAGCCGTTGGTAAATATAAAAATGTCAAACAAAGTGATTTCAATAACTCAAATAAAGTTTTTCGAAATGGAACGTTGAAAATATTATTTAAAACAAAATTCTCAAGAAGAAATTGTTTTTCAAAAATAAATGATGCTAGCAGTCTTGCTACCCCGAGACTCGTGGGGCCCTTGATGGTGTAGCGGTCCAGTTCTTGAGAAATGCTCCATTCTCCACTGTCTGAATAGTAATTCCTTCTTCCTCCTCCTCCTAGACTATCACATAGCAATCCATATCATCATCTTCTAAAAAGTTCCTCAGCGCAGGTAAAGCGTCTTCCCCCTCGGATCCCCATATTGTATTGGCCACTGAATGGTCTGACTTAGATGTGGCACTGGATGCTCGAGAGGGTAATAGGGACCATGCTATGGTGGTGACCAACTCCGATACTTGTTCCAGGTGTACTGATATCCAATCCCAAAGTTGTACCATGATGTTTCAGTTTTATTGGTTTGGCGATTCCTTGGAGATTATTGCCAAGTCCCTTACCAAGTTCATACCCTCTCCATGCCAATATTCTTTCTATTTTGCTACTCCACCACTTATCCTTATCGATTGTGTTAACACGCTCGATGCAATGGTAAGTTTCTCCACCTAACTTCCTTTTGTTCTCCACTACCAGAATCGGTGTAAATGGGATTGCTTCCATCTCCATGGATGATCACTTATTGATGGTTCCATTCAAATTTCACAGCCTGGTGCAAAGTAAATGCAACAACCCCAGCGGCATGTATCCAAGGTCGTCCCAACAAAAGATTGTAGGAGGCGGATATGCCTAGCACATGAAATTTAACATCGAACCAGGTAGGACCCATCTGCAAACATAGATTAGTTTCTCCAATTATGGCTCTTTATGACCCATCGAACGCCTTCACATTCATAGATCCTGCTTGTATTTCATGTAGAACCTTGACCAACTTCTTCAGAGTTGACAGCGGATAGATATTGAGGCTGGACCCTCCATCTATCAAAACTCTGGCGATGAACTTATCTTCACATTGCACTATGATGTGCAGGGCCCTAATATGGCTCAATCCTTCAGGTGGCAACTCATCTCTGTGGAAAGTGATCTTATGTCTCTCCAGCACTTTCCCCGCCATGTTGGCTATTTCTCCGCTGGTAATATT
Organism: Nicotiana paniculata; assembly: GCA_005239505.1. Lineage (NCBI taxonomy): Eukaryota > Viridiplantae > Streptophyta > Magnoliopsida > Solanales > Solanaceae > Nicotiana > Nicotiana paniculata. The sequence goes on from ML319877.1 coordinate 15,991, forward strand.
ATTGGGTACATATGCTTCGTTCAACACCTTCATCATAGCATTCCTATGCACCTCAGAATTTGCAGTAGTGACAGGATGTATATCTGGGCGGGATTTTTGTTCAGATGATCAACAACAGAGTACTCCCTTGCCTGTACTTTCCTCCATAGATCATCCGAACCAGTTTCAATGATGGGTTGTTTGGTGGAAGCTTCCTTACTTGTCCCTCCCAAATTTTTAGGTGTGTAGATTCTTCCCATTCTGGTCATTCGATGTGCAGCACCGGACACTTCCATCTTTTTTTTCCCTTTTCTCCTAGCTTCAGCAACATAATCCCAAGGTACGGCATTGGAACTGAAGGGTGGTGTGGATGCTACCGTCACAGTGAAAGAAGTGGTTACTTCTACCTCAAATGGAGTGGGTGTAGTTGCAGGTGGTGTAACTTCTACTTCAAAGGGAGTCGATGCGGCTACCTCAAATTCAACTGCCGGTTGTAGTTGTACCACAACGGGATTGAGTGTGACTGCAGGTTTCTTAGGGTCATCACCTTCCCGAATAAGCCCGATTGATCCCTCGGGATCCCATTCTTCATCGATTTCTATCACATTGACTCCTTCACCCCTATGATCTGGAAGGGGATTGTTGCGAACATTGGGTGCGGCTTCCTTGTCCTGTATGACCTTGGTATCAATCAACGTCTGGATCTTGTCTTTCAGAGTGCGGCATTCATCAACAGTATGCCCCTTCATGTCGGAATGGTATGCATATGTCTTGTTTGGGTTGACCCATTGGGATGAGTTTTCTATAGCCATGACGGGAAGAGGGGTGACATATCCGGAAGCCTTCAATATTTCATATAACTGGTCGATGGGTTCAGCAATAGGGGTTTACTGTCTGGGTGGTTTGCAATCGAAATTGGGTCTGCATTTTTGATAGTTTGGACGAACTGGAGGTGAATGATAGTAGGCTGATTGGGTGTTATAAGTGTGGTAAGCGGTGGTGGGTTGAGAATGTATGGGAGGTGAAGGTTGGCATGTGGATGGAGGTGTTTGGTATACGAATGGAGATTTTGGACCTTGGGGTACCATTACTGTCCCTACTTCTTTCTTCTATGATATGCCTCCCGATTGTAATACTTTGTTCGTGGCCTACAGTGCCTCAAAATTTTTTACCATTCCGCTTTTGATACCTTCTTCAATCCTTTATCTGAGCTTGATGATGTCGGAGAACTTGTGATTCTAAATGACCATTAACCTCTCATAATATTGTGGATCTTGAGCTCCGACAAAGAATTTGTTCATCTTCTCTTATTCTAATACCAACCTGATCTTTGCTGCTTCTGACCTCCACCGAGTAGCATACTCGCGGAAAGTCTCTATTGGCTTCTTCTTGAGATTCTGTATTTAGAAGACATCCGGTGCATTTTATTTATTGAATCTGAGTCTATCCATGAAGTCCGATGCCATGCTTACCCAGTTAGCCCATTTCTTGGGATTTTGACTTATGTAACAAGATAGGGCGTCTCCAGTGAGGCTTCTCATGAACAGCTTCATGCGAATCCTTTCGTCCTTCCCAACCCCTACGAGATTCTCACAGTAGGTTCTCAAATGTACCTTTGGGTCTGTTCCATCAAATATTTTGAACTTAGGAGGTTTGTAACCCTCCGGAAGTTCCACGTCTGGCTGAATGCACAGGTCCTCATAATTCAGATCTTCAATTAATTTACCTCCTTCAACACCCTGGACTCAGCTTGTGAGCTTCTTGAGCTCCTTTTCCATGTTTTTAATTAGCAGGTCCATCTCGATAGATTCTGGTGTATATGAGATTGGTTGAGTGGAGTGGGGTAGGGTTTCCACATATATGGGATTATTTTGATGAATGTCGGGGGTTTGGGTGTAGTGGTGATCATTGGTTGAATTTTGAGGATATAGGATAAGCTATGGGGTATTCTGAGGAGTGTGATAAGTGGTTTGTGGATATTGAGTCGGGAGATGCTGGTGTTGAGAGAGTGTAGGTATGGGTAAAGGATTAGGATTTTGGGGAGGTGTTGCATATTGGTGGGGTACAGGAGGATTTTATGGACGTTGATTTGGTGTGTTTTGAGGAGGTTCTGGGTTTTGGGTGTTTGGTTGGTTGATATCTGGGACGTTTAGGGTGAGGGAGATGTTTGCCAAGTTGCGGATTTGCTCAAGATCCCTTTTCAATTCAAGTATTTTTGTTCTAGTCGTAAGACCAAATCATTTGGCACCGGAGTACTCCGACCATCGAAAGTTTCCACGTTCTCAGCATATGTAACGTTTTCTTTCCTGACACCACTCATATTATCCATCTTAGCTTTTCCTTTGATTTTTGGATTACTTGGAGGAGGAGGTGGTGGAGGGCCTCTGGATCTGGTGTGATATGCTGATGATGCCAGTATGTGTGAACAAACCTTGGGAATGGGAATAATCAAAAAGAAAGAAAAACAAAAAGGTAGCCAAGTCAGTGAGAATTCTGGAAAAGTATTTGCAGTATTTAAACTACATATTGCGGAAATGAAAATTCGCGTCCTAATTTGGGAGCCTTATAGTGCCCGAGGTTGGCCTAGCGACAAGTATATTTGGAGAAATTTAAAGCCAATAATTGCCTCATTTCATTAACGTGATAAATAAGCGAATCTAAAACGACAATATATAAATAAGTCACTAATGGCGTTCGCCTTATTCCATTCGAAAAGTAATTCTAAAACAAATAAACCTAATCTACTTGGTCCCAGAGGGACCTTCTCCAGGCTTGGCTTTCTTGGCTCTATCGATTTGGTTCCCCAGGTCGCGCACGTTCAGTAGTAGGTATGCCCTTGATAGATGTCCTCCTTCGTTACCCTCGGCATTCTAGCAGTTTATGACTCTTTTCCTCATCTTCCCCTCTAACTCCATTAAACCCTGCTCCAGATACTCTAGCCTTTCCGTTGACCTAGTATCCATTTCCCCCATTCATTTATTGCCTCCACATCGATCTTGTGTTGTTCCAAATGCTCGGACTCGGACTCGTGAACTCTTTTGCGCAGTATGTTATACTTCACTTGTGCTTCAGAAACTTCATCTATGACTATGTTTCCTCGACTGACCCCTGGCCCGACTATTCCTGCTATGCTATCGTCCAACCATGATGGGTAGAAATACACATGCCCTGTGTGGTATCGATCTGATTCGATGGTGTCCTTTTCCACAATGAACTTCAAGTGCCACATGTGTTGAGCTTCACATTTTTACGGGATGTCATTATCTTGAAAATCTGCTCTGTAGTGACTCATTTTGGAGACTCGCGGTATGACTTATTTTCTACCAGCTTGTCTCATGACCCTAATAGGTGTATGCCCTTTAACCCGATCAACACAAATACGGAACATCCCTGGATCTGATGATGAATTCACTGATAGGGAACCAATCGAACATCCAATGAACCTGGTCCTCGTTTAAATTGTCAAAAAACTGTACCCATTCTGTAGCATTCTCTGGTTGAGAAAACCTGTCTGGGATAAAGGTCACTCTTTAGGGGTGATGGAAAGCTATGTGATCATTCCTTGGTCTTCGTGGAAACTCTTGGCGATATTGGCCTCTTTGGAGATGTTCCAGCAACCAAATCTATAACAGCAAATTACAACCCTTGAAATGTTTGAACCCTTTCTGGAAACGATCCAAAGCCCGATATATTTCTACTATAATCATAGGAACAATAGTGTATGTTTGTCCCTCGATTCCCTCCATTAAAGCTTTGGTTTCCATGGCTAGTCTGGTGTGAATCCTGTCCATTTTGCTTGGAAACACTATCATACCTAAAAAACAGACGATGAACACGAAAACCATACGATGAATCCAACCCAGGGAGATGATGGAGAACTCGTCATGAAAGATACAGTAAGATTTGCTATGTCCGCATTGTTCATAAAGGAAGTCAAAAGGTATGTAGGACTTCTTCAAACATACGAAGTCGTCGTTCTTTATTAAGCTCATCATTTTTAGAAACTCCCTGGGGGTGCGATTTTCCGGTATCAATAAACCAGGACTATCCCAAGGTAGTCCAGCGAATCCCCTATTTCCTCCAAACGAGGAGTCATTTCCATGTTGCCAAAACGTAATATATCCCTTTCTTCGTCCCAGAACAAAGTAGAGGCTTCCATCAACATGTTGTTTGGTTGGATGTCTAATAAGGAAGGTAAGTTTCCGAGGACCCTTTTCACATGATTTTTGTCACTTGACGGAAGGTCCTCCCACCAATCTAGCAATAACAGTGGTATATCTCGGACCATGCCGAACCTGGGGATTTCGTGCCTCATTTTCTGCAAAATAAATAAGGTTAGACCCTTCCCCCATCCGGATTCGACTACTTATACATTAACGATTAGTATATCGACATTTATTTCTCCAAATAATGCACAAATCGTGGTTGCATCCGTTAGGATTATGAAAACCCCGATGGACTTTGGACAAGGCTTTACTTAAAGGGTTATTATGCGGGACAACATATTAACCCAGTCTAGGTTTGACCATGATGCATGTATAGTTATTATCAGAGTAAGGTTTCTATAGAGGTCTAGATTGGTACCCTCAAGCGGAAAACTTGAGGGGGAAAGGCACGGAACCGTCGACAGCACCGCTAATCGACTAGTTTTACTGCAATAAGCCTTTCCAAATTCAAAAAGGGTGATATAGAAAGAGCGCAGACTCTCATCCAGTGTTGTTATGGTATTAATTACGCACGAGTGGAATATGATGTTGAGCATGATTTATACAAAAAGAAAATTATATGTTGTCAAGTATTTTCACGATGAAAAATGAAAAAATGCAGTATTTAATAATTGTAAAGGCATTTAAGAAAGAAAACAAAGAGAAAAGTCAGTTCCATAGTAAAAAGTAATAAACAGGGAAGAGAAATCATAAATGAATGAAGATAGGAAACTAAATTCACATAGAGTGGGAAGGGGAATGGGTGTGCAAGTATTAACAAAATAATAAATACATGTTTAAAGACTAATTCACAAAACAGGTTCATTATGGTAAGAGCCTAAAAATATCCCCAGCAGAGTCGTCATGTTGTCGCGCCCCTTTTTCCTCGCGAAATCGGGTTTCGACATTTTTGGGACAAATCCTTTTGAGAGAGTAAGGAATTGGAACTGAGAGAGTCGCCACCTAACGGATTAAGTTACGTTAGGGAACCTAGAGCAGATAACTCATACTACCAGTTTACATCATCAGAGATCAGTTAAGGGCTCAAATTACCTCGAAGGGAATGTGTTAGGCACCCTTCGAGGTCCACAACGGTGGGTCCCAGCCAAACTTACATTAAGCGAATTAGTCTAAGGAAAAGAAATCAATTTGGACAAATAAAATACTCGATTTATTTTAGAATAGGAATTGGGAGGGGGGGTCCTAAGTTTTTTAGCCTATAGGATCACCCCGTGCAATACTTTGTAGCTCCCTCAACTTGGGGTGCCACTCATAGTATTTAGCGCACGGACTATCATCTCCTACTACTCGATTACTATCTTTAAGTTGTTACTTAAGCGTTCTAGTCAATTCTAGTTTGTTTCCTATGCGTGCACTACCCGTCCCTTACCTATCGCCCTGGAGGTATTAGGACCTCTATTTGGGATAGTTATAGACCCAACCTATGTTGCTCAAAAATGTAAAAGTCTAGGCGACAAGCAGAAACAATTAGAACTTTCAGATAGCAAGCAAATATGGGCTCATATTGACCTCCACACATAAACAACAAAGGCACGCAATTGATTGACAGGCTTAATTTAAAGTCTTATAGGCAGGATATCTATGTAAGAAATAAGCAAGCAGTGATTTATAGAAGCATTTTCATTAAGGTGAATGTCAAGACCTATTGTTTGCCTATTGATTTTATTCAGTAATATCTGGGCCTTTCAGGCTGTAAGGAATCACAGTATTGAATCCAGAATTGTTATTAAGACCTGTAGGCATGTTGTCTAAGTGATTAACAATGGTTATTGTATTCAGAACCAATTAGTATAATCCTATAAGCATGATATCTACTGGTGTGCTAGTTATTATACTATGTACATGACTTCTAGGCGTAGAACTGATTTTAACTTTATAGATATGTTTCATAGCTTTGTATTTCCTTTTGACCCTATAGGCATGATTTCTAATTATTGTACCGACTTAAGTCCTATAGGCATCTAGGTTTGAAATTGGTTTCAGTCCTATAGGCATGGTATCTATTATTGAATTAAGTTAACTCTATAGGCATGGTCTCTATTGAGCAGTAATACGGGCAGAAATTGTACATAGTACCAGAAAAACAATTAAATCAAACATTGAGGTCCTATAGGCATGATTGCTAACATATGTTTGTTGGACAAGTTAATGTAACCTATAGGCAGGATTTCTAATGTAATTTTAATCCTATAGGCAGGATTTCTAATGCAATTTAATCCTATGGGCAGGGTTTTCTAATATGCAAGCATGGTACAACACTCACATGATTGTAACAAAGGTGATGTAAAACAAGATTAACAGAACAAATGAAACCTTATTGGCAGGATTTCTACCTGAATTGCCCAAAGAAAATAAAGGCCCT